>OVBE01010849.1:0-14645 GCA_900406425.1 Iberis pinnata
TTCAAGGTATCTAATGATACTCGGTGACGTATACCCAATATATATTCCCAATCTCCGCTATAGCCCCATTTTTGTTCTTTGTGGTAGGGGTATCGGTACATAAACTGCACAAACAAATACTCGGAGATGGGATACATCTGGTCTTTGCCCAGATGTTAATTGAAATGGGGAATATTCATGATATGCGNCCAAAGCTGTTGCATACAATATAGCATGTCCCCATATAGAAATTGAGAGTTTTGTTCTCAAGATTAAAGGTCTTGCAATAAGTTGCAACCGTTTAATTAATGACTTGGCCATGCCATTTTGCGTATGAACATGGGGAACCGAATGTTCAACATCAATCCCCATTGACATGCAATAGTCATTAAAAACTTGTGAAGTGAATTCACCAGCGTTATCAAGCCTAACTTTCTTTATAGTATAATAAGGAAATTGTGCTTTCAACCTGATAATTTGGGTAATGAATTTTGCGAAAGCCATATTTCATGTTGTCAGTAGACACACACGTGACCATCTACTAGATGCGTCAATCAATACCATAAAGTATCTAAATGGCCCGCATTGTGGATGAATAGGTCCACATATATCACCATGTATTCTTTCTAAGAATAAAGGAAATTCATTCCCAACTTTTGCTTGTGAAGGCCGAGTTATGAGTTTTCCTTGAGAACATGTAATACATGAAAACTCATTTGATTGGTAAATCTTCTGGTTTCTCAATGGGTGACTATTGGAATTTTGCACAATTCTTCTCATCATAACTGAACCTGGATGGCCAAATCTTTCATGCCATACCTTAAATGTACTATTAAACTTTGAGTTTACTGTAACACATGATTCAGTTGTATATATTTTTGTGCAATATAATCCACAAGATAACATTTGTAAATATTCCAATCTTTCTTTATTTTCTGATGTAATACAAAGGTATTCAATGCCATTTTTATTCATAGTCTCTATGTGATATCTATTTACGCGAATATCTCTGAAACTCAGTAAGTTTCTATGAGACTTAGGGGAATATAACACATTCGTTATTTCAAATTTTGTTCCCCTTGGCAACGAAAAATTAGTTCTTCCAGAGCCTATGATTATCTTTGCAATACCAGATAAGGTATTCATGCTTCCAGCGGAATCCTTTATATTGAGACTGGAGAAATACTTTTTATTTTTAAGTATAGTGCGCGTTGTTGCACTATCTGCCAGACATATATCTCCATCATTTGTCTCAATCTTTGACATTTTCTGACACTAAAGTATAAAATATGCATTAATTAAAAAAGATGATATTTTATAAAACTTTATTTATATTACAACAGAAAACTATTTTTAAGCTTTGAGTAGATTACAAAAAGATGCATATTATACAAACTACAAAAGCTCTTTTTATATTGATTTCTAATCGCTTGACTTGCTGTTAGAACCCTCAGTATCAACAAGAAAGTCGGCGATATCCAGATGGATATCATCATTCAGGCCATGAAAGGAAGGCTCAGCCTCATTAGACATGAGATTTGTTTCAGCATCCTTTATTTTAGCTTTTTGTAATGCTTGGTACAGATCGGCTAAATGTTTTGCCGTACGACAAGTTTGGGACCAATGTCCTTTTACGCCGCATCCGTAACAAACGTTTTCACCTCGCTTTTTCACAATGCAACCAACATCATTAATCTGAATATTTTTGTTGGTTCTTTCTGCGTTGGAATTATTTGGATGGAAACTACTTCCTTTTCCTCGTCCACGACCTTTTCCATCAACCGCGACCACGACCTCTGCCGCGTCCACGTCCTCGATAATAATTGTTATTATTATTATTACTGGATAAAGCAACATTCACTTATGAAAGTGGAGCTGATCCAGTTGGACGAGTTTGATTATTTAACATTACAAGCTGATTGTTTTGCTCAGCAACTTGCAAAACTTGCACCAGGTCAGAATATCGAGTAAATTTATTTGCTCGATACTGTTCCTAAAGAAGGACATTATTAGGATGAAATATCTGGAATGTTTTCTCGATTAAATCATAGTCCTGAAACCACAGATTTAGCCATTCATGTTTGGCTTTTGGTAAGATCACATACTTTTGGTGATCAAACCTATCTTTTAAAGAGATCCAGAGATCTGCGGAATGTTCTTTTGTAATGTATTCATCCTTAAAACCTTCATGGAGGTGGTAACGTAAAAATATCATGGCCTTAGCTTATCCTTATCGGTCGTTATTTCTGACGGATCGATAGTTTTTAATAACCCGTTGGCTTTTAGATACATTTTTGCATCTAATGCGCATGTCATATAATTCTTTCTNGCATGTCATATAATTTTTTCTGGTAACATCCAGAGCTGTGATCAGGGGCAGCGCCCCTATAATGATCAAAGGGACATAGTCCATTTTTGCATCTAACGCCAAAGTCCAAAATTTTTATGATCAGGGGCAGCGCCCCTATAATGATCAAAGGGACATAGCCCAGTTTATTTTATGATTGAGGGGCATAGCCCCTATAATGATCAAAGGGACATAGCCCACAATTTTTTTATGATCAGGGGCAGCGCCCCTATAATGATCAAAGGAACATCATCCGATTTATTTATGATCGAGAGGCATAACCTCTATAACGATCAAATGGACTTAGCCCTAGAGGAAGGCAATTTCCTCCCACTCTGAACATAAAATTCATACATTTAAATTTTATAAATTTGACATAATAAATTTTACCTTAAACTTTTTAGTGGGACCGGGTTTCGGATATTTGATCGGGTAGAAACGCTCGTACTGATTTTTATTATTATTACTATATTATAAGTGTTACATGTATTTGATAAGAGAGAATGTAATATTAGTTTTCTTGTATGTGAATTGTAATTTTTATTCAAAATACATCTCCTATTTATAGGAGAAAGACGAGTTCAATAAAATTACACGTACATCACACGTGGTGATAACATGCAACAATTAGGTGACTAAGGATAATTATAATTATATAATATTACACCTTTTTCATTTTTGAACTATTTTCAATCAATGCTTAAAAGCAAATTTTATTTAACTTGTCCATATTAAAAAAATTTCTTCAAAATTGTATACTTCTTCTTAGTTTCCTTTTGATCTCTTTACATTTCTATAAATAGTATTTTTTTCTATGTCTCATTTGTTCTATGTCAAAACTATCCACTTAAACCTAATTTTAGGTTTTTAGGATTTAAATTATAAATTTTAGAGATATTTCAAATTTGTGGTATTTTTGAAACATTTGAGAATGTGTGGTTTTCTTGGAACTTTTGAGGGTGTGTGGTGTTTTTAAAATTTGATTTTTTTTAATGATATTTCAAATAATTTTTCTTTATATTTTAGTTTAATTATTGCCATTTATTTTAATTTCCTATTTACTTTTTATCAAATTGTTTATATAATTATATATCAGATGTACTTTTGCTATTTTGAAACAATATGCAGACTAATACTTTAATATAATAAAATTTTGAAGTGGTCAAATATTTTTAATTTTGAAAACAAGTATTTATGATCTTAGTACAAATATTTTCTAGATTCATCAGAACTAAATTATACCATTTTGTATGGGGATTCATGTAAGGGTGATGAGACTTTAAAGTTTTATTAGGTAAAGTAAACATATATCATCACTTACAACAACTAGAACCAATCTAACGAACAAGAACTCGTGTCTACGGTTATGATTCACGATGTTTTGGAACATGAATTTTAACAAATGCTGGTATGAGAGGTTTTTGACGTTTAGGATGTGGCTATGTCAGTATGTGATTACACAGGATCAGATGCATTCATATAAAGATGGTGCAAGTGCACCCAACCAAATGGTAAAATTTAATGCATTTTCTTTTTTTTTTAAATGATTATGTAACCCTTGTTTAATTTTTTTCATTATCTTTTGTTTATACTAAATCACACATCCCCTATAATTCAAAACCATTATTTTGTTATTAACTTTAATATATGCTTTAGTTTTATTTTAAATATTTTTAATATGTTTAATTTAAACTATTATTATGTACATATTTGATACAAAACTAATATTTCTTTCTATGTATTCCACACACAAAAAATTAGTTAGATTGTACCTTAGTATTTTAAAATCTTTTCAATATTTTAAAATGATTGGTTTTTTTAACATATTTAATAATTCTCCATAGTATCTAATATAATGGACGGTTATTATTTTGGTTTCATGTATTTATTTTGTTTTTATGTTGAATAATTATATTATTATTGAAATATAAAAATTTAATTAGTTTATTAATGAGGATGGCCCAACTTTAAATGTCAAACCTCTGCAGTAGTAGCTTGCTGCCTTATAGAGTAGTAAACTATGAAATTGTGATTCTCCAACAGATACAAGTCTTTACGTCTTTTTCCTTGAGTTATCACATGTTTTGTCAGCTTGTATTTAACAACCACATAAATATAATCAAAGGTGAACTCACATGGATAGTCTGATGTTAGCTTAGAAACAGACTATAACGACTTTATAATACCAGGACAAACCTGAACATCAATAAGAGGAAGAATACATTGTTGAGTTTGAAGAGCTATAGACCCAATGTGGGTAATGGGAAAAAAAATTACCATTCCAAACTATCATTGAGTCATCACCTTCATAGAACTGAGAGGATTGTAACTGGCTGGATGAGTTAGTGGTGTGTGTTGTAGCACCAGTATCAAGATACCATTGTTCACATGAGGCTTGAGACTGATCACTTACACACATAGCTGCTAATGCATTGTGAAGATCATATGGACCCTGATAGTTTTTATCAAATATATTGTAGCACTTGGCTGCAACATAACCTACTCTGTTGCAGATATGATATACATGTTTGTTGTTATTAGATGAGTTGGATCCAAATGCAAATTGCTGATGAAACCCACGTCTACGAGTAAAGTAATATCCAGAACCTCTTCCTCTATTTCTTTTGGTATTGAACTGTCATCTGTTATGGTTGTTATTGCTGGTGTATTGTTGGTTTTCGTATCCTCTTTCAGCATTAAAGGCGAGGTGAGGAGTAACTTCAACAAACATTTGATAAGCCCGCAGTTTGCTTTCAAATCTAATCAACTTAAACTCAACATCTTCAAAGTTCATTTCAGTGAGAGTGTCCATTGAGTTTTCAATCACTATACTTATGGATTCATACTCTTTTAATAACCCATTTAGAGCACCATCGATCATCTCTTGATTAGATAGAGAATACCCTATTGAATCCAACTGGTCATAGATGGCTTTAACATCACTAAGATACTCAGCCATGAGTTTTTGTTATTTAGTATTACCTTGAGCTGTCAATTCTGCTTTTGAGACGTTTTTCTTGTGTGTTGCTTTGGAGTCGTTGCAGGTTTCAGCTAAAATTGAACCTATGTTTTTCACATTGAGCTTAATGGGGGAAAGTTGATTTACACGAAGGCCCAACTTCTCCTTGAGTAGACGAAGCTTTGGCTTCATCTAGAGTGTCTTGGTTTGTAAATTATAGTATCTTGGTTTGGGTTGTAAAGATACTATAGAGCTTGGTGGTCTTTCTTTACTTGTCCTGGTGGTTTAGGTTTTTCCTCTTTGGTTTCATTATTTGGTCGTATTCTTGGAGGCCGGCTAATCCGTTAGAGGTAATTCACTCTTTTTCTATATTTTATGGGTCATTCGAACCCTTTTTTGACGCGAGACTTCTTCGTTGGCATTAACTTTTCGGCTACTTGTTTGGCTTCGACTTTGCCCCTCCTCGACCTTCTATGATGTTTTTACTCGGTCAAAAATAAAGTCTTTGAGTTCTTCTTTGCAAGGTAGTCTTATTCGTTATATGTGGAACCACAATCGAAGAATGTTCTCTGTTGCTTGGAGTTTTTAGCTTGGTTAGAGTCTCGTTTTTTGTTTTAATGTTAGGTGGTCTAATATTCTAATGTGTTTGTGTGTTTGTGATTGAGTTTGCATTTTTCCTAAATCATTTTTCTGTTATGTATCGATTTTAGTTTCAAATTCTTGGCTCTTGTTTGGGCTTTATTTCCATAAATTTGATTTTTCCAGCTGGCTTAGGTAGTAAAATGTTTATAAGAGCTTTTTACCATTTATATCATATTAGTATAATTTTTATGGTAAATGTCATAATCACCATTTCTTATAAATACTACCATATAAAGTGTAATTGTGGTATAAGACAAAAGACGATTGTGCCCATGGTTTGTGAGAAATTTTTTGGAGGGAATTTCTTTTGTTGATGGGGCATTAAATGCTCTTAATGGTGATTTGACATGATTCTTTAATGAAAAAATGTTTTAGTAAATAAAATTTAATTGAAATGAAGAAGATATTTTATGCCATTAATTTAAGCTTGGTATAGCTCATATTCATCACAAGTTAATAAATATGCTTTTATATTTGATTCATTAACTTTATACTTAAGCAACCGCTCATATAGTGTTGATGGACCAGTTATGTTTTAAACGATAGACCAATTATGTTTTATGAGTTGTTTGAAAATTTTGAGAGAAACCTAATTTGTTGTAGGGGTTGTATATGTATGGACCAGTTATGTTTAATAACTATGGACCAATTTTTCTTTGATTTAAATTTTATAGAAAAGACTAGTTTGGTGTATATGTGGATGTGTATCACTCATGTTTGGATGGACGAATCCAAATTGATTTATAACGTAATAATAAGTAGGCATAAATGGATATAAAATAGTAAACATATATCTAAAAATTAACTAATTACATTATGTCCACAAGACATGTAATAGACATTGGTCACTTAGTTGATATAACATAGTAATAAGTGGAGTAGTTGACATCGTGTCCATTTATGTCTAAGTGGATATACTATTTAATACACTATCATGGACAAAAGGACCTGGATGGACAGTCATACAACAACCGACATTTTAGTGGACAAGAATACTATATGTATTACATCCTCTGATGGTGAAACTTGATTGGGGGAGCAACAAAATTTTGAAATCCGATTTGTCCACCATGGTAGACCAAATTTAATTCGTGGACATCCTCTTATACATCAAAAATTTGTCCACCTTGGCGAAACGAACTTGATTGGTGGACATTGAAGATGGTGGACTTGATTAAGGAGATCTTTAGATTCGTCCACTTGATAGATTAGAAACACAATACTCTATGAAAAATAAACTTTTTTTATCTCTCAAATCAAAAATTCATCAAAGACTCACTTTTTATTAGCAATTTTGTAGAAGATGAATATTGTATTTGCTGTAAAAAGTGAATAGAAAAAGTAACGACATTGGTTTCTTCAAAATATTTAAATTATTTTTTTTAAACAATTGCTTTATTACTTAAGTTTGAAAAAGTTGACTGATGGAGAGAATTGGTGTGTAGAGTGAAAGTGTGGAGTTTGTAGGCACTCACAAAAATTTATGAAATTTTAAATTATTTAAAAAAATTATGTCACATACACATGTTAAATCAAGGTTATATGTGTCTTTTTGCTAAGCACAATATGGTAGTGCTTATAATGCCTATACAATATGGCTTTTGACATAAGATGTCTACACAATATGGTATATAATGGTCAATGCCATATAAATTGAAAAATTTAACAAAAATGCCATAAACCATATTCTTTATAAACCATGTCATAATCCACCCAATCAAAAGATAAAAATATTCTTATGTCAAATTCTTCACTTTTCCATATTTTTCTTTTATCTCTTCTCTCTCCTCTCCACACACATTCATTACTTTTTCTTTTATCTCTTCTCTCTCCTCTCCACACACATTCATTACCTTCTTCTCTATTCTTCTTTCTTCATTATCTCCATGAACCACCTCAAATGTTCTTTTTTTCTTTTTTCACCATTGACATTTCATCTTTATTATTTACAAAAAATGTCAAGCTCCACGAATTCAAGAAGATCTCATCGAAAGAAACCTAAGGATTCACATGCAACGGGAGCAAGCATCTCAAAGTTGTCCACGACGATTATTAGAGAGACATTGTGCTTCATCCTCCAACATTTCTTGTTTTGGTCCATTACTGGAGTTACCAGTACGAAAGTCGTTCCCATCCGGGAAATTGGTCCACCAAATGTGATGCACTCCAAAGAAACACGTGATGTGTTTTGTCTTCGGTGGACATCCATATTAGAAAGACCGTAATACATGGACGAGTAAACAATACATTTTCCACTGCAAACACGTGGACATTATCGAAGACGAACCATGAAGTGTCCACCATAACAACCAATGGACACCAAAGTGTCTACCCATGGACGAATCGAGATATTTTAGTGGTTGGACTAACATATTAACAAACCATGGATAATTTTGACATATTAACAAACCATACACTAACACATGTTGGTCGTTATAAAAGTCCACGCAACATAAAAAATTGGTCCACAGATCAAATCATGGTCAATAAATGGGTTACATACAAAACATTCAATAGAAAATAAATAGTTTTTAAACAAACAAAAAACAACAACAAAAAATTAATTATATTATTTATTACAACATTCTCTCTCATGTATTTTGTCACCATTAGTGTCATTTATTACAACATTCTCTCCTCCTTCTTTGTCTCATGCCAACACTAAACATAAGGGCATAAGTGTCTTTATCATATCCTTATGCCACAAGATTATGGCATATTCTGCAAAAATTTTGGTTTATGGAATTAGACATAACATCTATATACACTTATGGCATATTCAACAAATCACTCATTATATATTATAGTAAAAATCAAGGAGAAACACATAACCAACAATTATAAACATAATTCCAGAGATTTAAACCGGCAAAAAAAAATAAAAATAAAGAATGTGTATTAGTCATAAATTGTATATTAGCACTAATTTATTTTATTAGAAAAATAATATTTTTTACATAAACTGTGATAAAATAATCTTCTACGAAATTAGAATTATGTTTTTATAAAGTTTAACACAAGCATAAATTATAAAGTATCAATTCATAAATTTTATACATCAATAATATTATTTATAAGAATCAAGTTTTTAATATTAGCATTCTCTCTCTTCGAAGTCACTTTCTCTCCCCTCTCTCTTCTTTCTGAGATCTGAGATTTGCCGGAGATAGTGACAAAGAGGAGCGAGCCCCACGTCTTCTGAGCAAATCCACTTGTCCTGCGACTTGGGGGAGGCCAGCGAGAGTCCAGCGGCGGCTTCTCAGCGGCCAGCGCTTCTTCTGTAGACCTTCAACCAACGAGCCTCTTCTCCAAAACTCTGAAATCAAGACCAGTGAAGGCAGCATGTAGTTTCGGTGAAGCGGTGAGGAGCTAGCTACTCCGGCATCGTGGCTGCATGATCAGAGATTGAAGAGTCTCTGTCGATAGGGTTTGCTCCACTGTGAAGATCTCTTCTTCTCAAAAGAATGGCGGTTGCATGCATAGTGTTCCAATTTGAGGACGGCCGAGCACCGGTGTTGCAACTATACCGAACCAATGAGACTTGAAGATCTGTCCTCTCATGGTATCGGGAACCTCTACTCGCGGTGGTGATTTGGGGCATGCGGCAGAAAAACTTGAAGACCCGCTTCTCCTCCCTGTTTAGTGTCTCTGGTTCTTGGGCGTCTTGCTTCCGGCAATTCGTTTCCTCTCTGGCATGCCGGCCACCGGAATGGCAGATCCGGTGGAATTCGCAGTTTTTGGCTGCCGACGGCGAAAATTAGGGTTCCCCTAGTTTCTCATTTTTAATTTTTAACCCTAGTTAAAATGTGGTTTGTGTTTGAACTAGAGTTAGATTAGTTCTTAGGAGGGTTTTCGAATTTTGTTTTGTAATGGGCTGGTTAGTTGTTGTTCTGGACCTAGTAAAATAAAATTTTATATTGGCTTAATCTGGATATATTATAAGTATTTTAATAGTAAATTTTTTAACAAAAATAAAAATATTATTTATAGAACAATATCAAACTTATAAATTGTTCACATATATAACATGTAAGTTATGAAAAGTTTTGAAAAATCTAAGTGTATATATATAAATAAGTCAATATATGCTAATGAGTGTGCAGATTTTTGAGTATTTTGAAATTAGAACATACATGTAGCCATTTTTTTATAAGAAATGTTAATATTTATATTTACAAATTACTTATATTCAAAAAATCACATATAGTCTCAAATCACATACAAAAATAATAATTAAATGTAGTCTCAAATAAGTAACTAATTTAGAAACTGATTTGTGACCACATAAAAAAAACAAAAAGACTATAATGCTAGGAACCGAAACCGTGACATTGAGCTTATACACCTCTTTCGGGGAAATTATTAACATAATTTTATATAGGTAACTAATATGTATATTCACTTGCAAATGAGTTGATCATTAGCTACATTGTAGTCATAAATTAGTCACATACTATGATTTTTTACAAAATTAGAATTATATATTTTTATAAAGTCTAACACACATATTTGTGACTTCTAAATGATCAATTCATAAATTTTACAAATCAATAATATTATTTGTAGAACAACATTAAACTTATACCATTTGTTCACAATTAACATAAAAATTGTGGAATGTTTTAGAAAATCCAAGTGTATATATGAATAAGTTAATATATGCCCTTGAATGTGCAAATTTTGGAGTTTTTTGGAAATAGAACATCCATGTAACCATTTTTGTACAAGAAAATGTTGATATTTATATTTACAAATTATTTATATTCAAGAAAACTACATGTAGTCTCAAATCAATATCAAATTTAGCGACTGATTTGAGACCATGTGCAAACAAATAACAAATATAGTCTCAAATCAGTCGCTAATATAAAGACTAATTTTAAAACACATGAAAAATAAAAAGGCTACAATGTCCAACATGAGAATCGAAACCGTGACATTGAAGTTGTATACCCTTTTCAGGAATTTATAAACACAATATGTATATTCAATAGTAAATCAATGGCTAATATAACTAGTTATATTGTAGTCACAAATTAGTCACATAATGTGTATTAGCTTTAAAATAATAGTTTACGAACTTAAAATTATGTTTACATAAAGTCTTAACACACATAATTATGACTTCTAACATGATAAATTCATAAATTTTACACATAAGTAATATTATTTTCAGAATAATATTAAATTTATAACATTTGTTGACATATAACATGTAAATCATGAAAAGTTTTGGAAATCGAAATGTATATATGAATAAGTTAGTCTATGCCATTGAATGTGTAAATTTTGGTATTTTTGAAAATAAAACATACATGTAACCATTTTTGTATAAGTAATTGTTGATATTTATATTCATGAAAATCACATATAGTCTTAATCAGTCTCAAATGGTTGCAAAGAGGAGTGACTGATTTGCGACTAAAACTTTTTCTTTGCATGTTAGTCGCAAAACAGTCTCTCTTTTTATAATTACTTTAAAATTGTTTTTGTTGAATCGTAAATAATCACTAATTGTTACAAAACTAACCACTATTTTACATATCCATATTTTGCACACTTTCTACAAACTATTTTGCGATTGCTTGAGGTCTGTCTCAAATTGGTTGCAAAAGAGTTGCGAAGCAGTGTTTAATTTTTGTCACTACAAACATGGTTGCAAAAATTAGTGAAAAATCAACCAATTTTTTGTATCTTCTTTGGCGAATTTGGTTATAGTTAACTCTGAATCAATACCCTTATAATTACTGTCACTAGCTCATAGTTTTTTTTTATAAGAATTAACTTTTATTTACCAAAAAATGATAATACAATAGATGTCAAAGCTAAAAACTTTCAAAGATTCAAAAAGAATTTCTTAAAATATATATATATATATATATATATTTTAAGATGCCAAATTTGGAACTATAACAAGTCCCCTTGTTGACAAAAACAAAAAGTCCACTTAAATCCTAAGATGAAGAAAAGGCACAAAAAAGGGACTTGGCTGAAAATCTAAAAGATCATCGAACATGGAAAGACACTACTTGATAAGCCTCTTCCGAAGCCCATCACCCAAAATCAAAACAATAGGTCCACTAGCATATTAGAGAAACACGAGGAAAACGGAAAGAGAAAAGAGAGATTAGTCAAATATTATGTCACTTTTATCGTATTTTTTTTATATATTATCAATTGGTGGATATAGCATAGTAAAAATCAGGGAGAAATACATAGCTAGTAATTATAAACATAATCCCAAAGATTTAGCCGTAAAAAAAAACGAAAAATATCAGGAGACTTACAAGCAAGCAAACCCAGAAAATAAATATATATGGGGTGAAAGATATGTACATTAAAAAAAAGAGGTTACATGGGAGAGTAGACCTAGTGTTAAGAGTGTCATACAAATAAATATATATCACTGATGCTACTAATCAATATATATAATTTTAAGCTTACAAATGAAAATTTAAAAATTATATGGGTTCAATTGAACCCTCTCCTATGAAAACGGGGTCGCTTCTGCTTACAACGAGATGTAAGAACAAAACTCAAAACAAGCTTGGAAAACTGATAAAAGGCATTGGTGCAACGACTTTAAATTTCGGAAAAACCTCCAAAAACTCCAAAAGACCACGACTAGCTAAGTCCATCAACGGCTGGCGAGTCCTCCTATTGCGAAACCAGAAACTATCTCATGAACAAACCATGAATTTACCTGTTTTATTTTCCGGTCTACAAAAATGTAGTGATTTTAGCTTAAGACTTTGCTATTATCAAAAGATAAAATGATTTTATAAAGCCAGTTATAGTTTGTAATAACTTGGATGAACATACTAAATCGAGATCTTATTGAAGTCATCAAATGTGTATGCGGATTGGTGTGGGTTGAGAAGCTTTAAGGGTGTCGCCAAAATTCAAACTACACGTGAAGCCCATATCTAAACCTACAAGCAAAGAGGGAAAACATGCAATGAACTAGACATCGTACATGCATGTGCTATACAGTTATTGCAAGTCTGTTAATAAAGTGTCTCCTTAAGTCCACGCATCGGTGCCATGCCTATTGACTTTTCTTTATTGTTATTCGGGGAACTATAATCCTCTATAAGTTATTGTGACAAAGACACATCTTGGTCATTTATTTCGTGACGTATAATCCTCTATATCTTGTTATTATAAGTATGTTAGTAGTTTTTATCTTAATTAATATCATGTAACAATGTTTGTGGTACTATCAAAATTTAAACCGAATTAATTTCATTTTATTGACAACAAAAACCTTTATATATTATTTTTAAAATCTCAAGTTTGTGTCAACTAGAAAATTATTAGATAAAACCTGTTGATAGAACATACTTATCAAGACCTAATAAAGTTTCAAGCCTAAAATCAAAATGTCCAAATTAGTTTCGAAACAACAAATAAATGACATTGAGGTAGATAAACCCTTAGTTGATAGGTCCATTATGTCGAAATCACCGTTTTAGACACTAACATAATTATATATAATTTAATCTTTTATTTTTTGGGCTCATAAAAATTATGAAGAGCTACTAAGCGAGATGAACATGTGATGATAAGAGGTTAAACTATTAAATCAAATAAAGTAAATCTTTCAAAACGATCTACAAATCTAGATTCAACCAAAGTGGTCTTTTTGGCCTTTCTTTTTGATAATATTTTACAACGAAAGTAAATGTGGGATTTGATCCCAAGTGCTCAAGACCACATGTGGATGGAGGCTTACGATCATTTTGAACTTTGAAATATAGTATTTATATTTTAGGTTTGCAGATATGCTTCACTTATTGCATGTGGGAACCGAAATTTGCACCGTCGATTTCCGTTAGTTACTGAAAATTAGAGAGAACTCTAACTTTTAAGAGATTTCAGATTTTTGTGAGTCAAACGATTTAAAATCAGAGTACGAAAATAACTTATACGAAAACGAATTTAAGAATACGAAAAGAGGGGAAAAAAAAATCTTATTGCGAATCTCGTGAGCGTGTTACAACCAGGCAATAATCTTGGCTGCAAGAACAATCAACAAATATCCTAGAACTAACGACAAATACTGAATAACCTAATCGAGTCGCAGGTCACTAGCAAGAACGGAAAAGTAATCTAAAACCCTAGGTATTTATGGTGCGAAGAGCCTCTTCCTTTCTCTTGGACCATCTCTTTACCTCTTTTATATAGACTTCAAAATTGTTCCATCTTTCTTTTCCGTTTTCCGTTCCTCTTCGAAAATCTTCTTTTTCTTGATGATTTATTCTGCATAAATCTTCCTTTTCTGGATTTCTGATATACTCGCATTTTCACTCGTTTTTATACCTTTTTCCGGATCCATTTAGGTAGATTCATTAGCATTTAGGCACATATAGTTGCATTTGCATGTATTTTATCATATTTCAGGCAATAGGAACCTTGGATGCAACTTATGGATCGGAAGGAGGGCGAAAACATGAAGAAACGGGCTAAAACAGGGCATATCGGTCATGGGTATCGGTCATGGACACACCCCATGACCGATACAAAGAAGAAATTCGGACAGGAGCTTTATATCGGTCATGGTATCGGTCATGACCTGACCGATATGACTGTATCGGTCATGTATATTGGTCAGTCATGACCGATATTGACCAGGAAATGTTGACTTTTTCAGATTTTTAGCTTTTTGACCACATGTTTAATTGGGTTAACCCAAATGTTTTAGGGTTAACCCAATGG
>OVBE01010850.1:0-14645 GCA_900406425.1 Iberis pinnata
CATCCAAAGTGTTTACAACATTTCTCTGTTTTATGCATTTTTACTTTCGTTGCACCTTGGACCCTTAGCACCCAAACCTTTTTAATACCAGCTTGACTTTAAAGCATCGAACACATTCTCACTGCTTAGTGCTTTCCCATTATGGATTGACATAAAAGCCCATACTACAACGTGGGTTGATTGATAGCCCTTTTTAGGAGTAAAATCCTACTATCAGATATACATATGCAGATGTTTCCATTCCTATTATGTAAGTCGGCGAGTCTTTCCTTTCCGTTAAGTCGTCCAATTTGCTGAAACATACTTGGGACATTAACTGGATACATAGCATGTTGACCACCATCAACATGTCGTATTGTTCTACGACTATTTCTCTGAACATCTCTTGGAAAGGATCATCGGTATATTCTCATGTAGAGTTGTAATACCATCAATGGTAAGTGTCCTTCGGCTAATGTCACAGAAGAAAGCCCTAACCACTGTAAATGCAAAAAAAAACATATAAGTAACATTAATTAAAATGTATAAGTAAATTGTACACAAATGACTAAATTAATATTTGCAATGGCTTCGTTGGAATATTTTGGAAGGATATGCGTAAATCCAATTGGGAGAAGGCCTTGCATCACTACATGTCAATAATGGCTCTTCATTCCAATGAACTTTCCTTCTCTGATATCAAACAATTCTTTATATTAGATGTGTATCCATCATGGAATTTGACCCTATTAATAATCTAGTAAAAGGACTCATCATTTTCATTCTTAAATAATCTAAATGTAGGATTTGGAGAACTTCCATCTTCCGTAATGTGAAGCCGAGGACGAGAACAAATGTCTTGCAAGTCTAATCTAGACTTCAAATTGTCTTTCGTCTTCCCTTGGACATTTAGTACAGTGTTCATTATGTTGGCAAAGAAGCTTTTCTCAATATGCATGACATCTAGATTATACCTCAACAAATGGTCTTTCCAATAAGGCAACTCCCAAAATATATTTTTCTTGTGGCAATAATGATGCTCTCCTGAACCATAGACATTGCCATGTACCAACATTAGCATCTTTGGTACAATAAACACCAAAATATCTCATTTGGGTTAATATATCCATGCGATATAATTTAGGTGGTGGACCTTTCACACATCTCTTTTTCGTGAATAACGTAGTAGATCAACGATATGAATGATTTTTGGGCAAAAACCTTCGATGACAATCAACCCAACATGTTTTTCTTCCATTCTTCAACTGAAATGAGTTGGCGTTATTGGTACAATATGGACATGATAGTTTCCAATAATTTGTCCATCCAGATAACATACCATACACTCAAAAATTTCTTATATTCCACATAAGGATCGCACGCATCTTAAAATTTTGTTGTAGCGATACATCATAGACCTCCTCCCCGTACTCCTATAATGTGTTCAACTTATATATCAATGTTTGAAAAAAATGTCAGGAGCTCATTTTAGATGATCTGGCCCTAGAGAATATTGTCTACCATGCTTCCTGAAAGGGCTGAATCCATCTATACTTAATCCGAGATAAATGTGACATTTCTTTTATGAAAAATCCGGTTATGTAGTCTGAAAATGGTGCCAAGATTCTGCATTAGAAGGATGTGTAATCTCTCCATCAAATCGATGCTCATCATTCTATCTCATTTCCACAATTGTTCTCTTAGACTGATACAACCTCTTCAACATATTTGTTAGTGACACTGAAACTCTACTCCATGTATCCTTATACCTTGGTTTGAGACAATATCAACAACTTGTCTGATTTTCATTGTGTCTTCAATAGATCATACAATTTTCGATACACACATCTATAATCTGATATGGCAGTCCAAGCCCCAAAAAAAGTTTTTGTATCTCGTAATATGAACCCTGAGCATTGTTATCCTCTGCAAAGATATCCCTCACAAATTTTGGAAATTGCGTCAACTCTATCCTCAGACAAAATATAGTATGTCTTTATCTTCATAAACCTAATTGCGGATGATAGAGGTAAATGACCATCTCTTCATCCTCTATATAATGGCTGATTTGCTGCGTCTAACATTCCAAAAATCGTCGTGCTTCTAAATTAGGTTCTTCATTAAACCTTTCTTCAATATTTTCTCTATATACGTCATTAATCATTGCAATACAAGTTATTACAATACAAGTTATTACAAACTACATCTATCATGATATTATGAGAATTCCAACATAAAGAACATGGACACATTAACTTACGAATTCTTTGTGCTCGAAGTTGAAGACATGCTATCTCCATAAACTCACAAACAGCACGTGCATATTCATCGTTCAAAAGCTTTGTGTCTTCATTCATCCTTTCACTATCCATCCATATCCAAAATAGGGAGTACTCATTTTCTTTAGAATGTTTGTAACTTGTGAATTAGAGATATTGTGTTCTGGATTGAAAACATTAATGACGGATTATTGACAGATACATCCGCCAATAACTTTGGATATATACGTTACCAACAACTTTAAACTGCTACTTCGAAATGGTTACTTAACAAACGGATTTATTAACAAATTATTGATGGATATGTCTGTCACAAATCTCTTGTCACAAATGCCATGAGTAAATACTGACGGCAGAAAATTTCGTCAATAATTACGAACGGCGTTTCTGACGGACTCCTGGCGTCAAAACTCTGTCAGAATGCCGTCAGTAATTATTGATGGAATTTAACCCGTCAATACTTCCATGTTATTGACATTCTTGTATGATTCTAGATCCCTTTACATTAGTCGCCGATTATAATATGTGTGTGAAATTAATTTGGTAAAAATTGTTGTTATATTTCAGTTATGGTACCGAGTTACTCACAATATTTTCTGATGTTCTCTTAAATTAATGTATTATGCACTTTTGTTTGTAACGTTAAGATTATCCCAGCAACTGTAGCAAAGCAGGATCGACACTTCAGCCCATAGGAGTCACCGCGACAAGCAAACAAGATGGTGGCATAATTGGGAGGATCTTCTCGAGATGAATGCCTGAAACCTATCTTAAAATGGTCACAATGATATGCTAGTTATGTGTCCATTGAGGTTTTTCTCGTACTTAGTTATTGACTGGTACATCTTTTCACCGACGTGATATTTGTGGATAAGATAGGCATTGGTAAGATTCATGGCTGAGACATTGCATCTGAGGAGTTGTATGGCCAAGAATTTGATCAAAACTAGGCTCACGTATACAAAAGAAAGTATTACATTGTTCTAAATTTTTATACTTTTCTAGAGATTGAGATTGAGTTAAAGGAAGCATTGAGATTAAAATGTTTCTATAGGAATACGTGGAGGAATTTTATACATAGGAGATTTACCATAAACAAAACTTCCAAATTGACTTTTTCATTGGTCTTCCATATCCCTCGCCGAATATACATCATCCATAATCCCTCTCTATCTCTCTCATATGCCAGAGAGAAAAAAGTCATTCTACCGACTGATACTATGCAAATCCAACTTTGCATAAAGTAAGAAAAAAATTAAGAGGAGAGTATAAACAAAAGAAGAGATATATGAATTACTATAGGCGGTAAAAAATCTATTTCAGTTAACAGTAAACCCTTCCTTTTCCTTTATTTTCCGTCGACAAATTCCTAGTTTGCCGTCGGTCTCTTAGCAAATGCCTCCAGGATTTAACTCTCCTCCGGAAGTTCCCTCGGTGTTTTCTTTTCGTCCTTGGAAAATTGGACCATCATTCTTCCTCCTTTACTTCAAAATCTACCATTAGAAGCTTTTTCCACCTCAACTCCAGCTCAAGCCCATCCATGAGGTTTATCGCTGACTCCTTCAAGAACTGCAGTCTCCTTCTTAGTTCAAATCTTCTCTCGAAAATCTTTCTAAAATTGGAGACCCTTTGGACTTGAATCAAGACTCTATGTCACTTCAGGCTCCCCAAGATGTGCTCCTTTACTCCTCGGATTTGTGGAAGAACCACATTGTTGCTCGTTTTCAAGGCCTAAACACTATTTGGTGTGGCAAAAGGAAAATATTAGTTAAGAAGTTCTCATAATTTTTTTGTCTCCATTGGCAGATCTCTCTTTACAAAAGATAGCTTGTGCTCCAGTTTGGTTCTCCTTAAGAACGTACCTCCCCAATTGCACTGTGTCGAAGGTCTCAACACGATAGCTTCAGGAATCCTGAATCCACTACACACAAATTGATCTCGGATTAGTCAAGACAAAAATGGCATCTCTAAAGTCCAAGTCATTGATAACATATCTAAGCAACGACACTCAATGATTAAAATTAAGGAATAGCTTTGGAATTTACTGCTAATTTCAGCTATATATCTGAGAGTTCCACCCTTATGGAGATCAGGTGGTGATTTTGGACATCTTCCTTTCAATGTCCGTCTTCAAAAGAACCATCAGCTCGAGTTGCTCATGTTTGGAATGATGGTCTTTCTTTAGTCATTGCTCACGTTACAACATTGGTTCATGACTCTTCTCAAGCCGACCCATTTGAAGATGCTGATTCACAATGACCACAATACTCTAGTGTCTCCGGTGCTAACTCATGCATCTTCATCCATCCTTATGAGTCATGGACTTAACTTATTAGGAGGTCTAAGGTTTCTAAAAGGCCCTAAGTATCTGGGAAAGCTTTTATGTCGATGTTTCACTGACTTCATCTGAATTAGTTTTGGAACATGACTTTGTTAACAAAGCACAAGAGATCTTGCAACTTCTTAACTGCCATGAAGGAACATCTCTCTAGCATATCTCTTCCTCTGCAAAGAAAAGTTAGACAAAGAAGCTCCGGCAATAACTTCTCCTCTTATGGAATGATGAAAATCCTACCTACCGATCTAGCACCGCTTCTTTCCCTAACAATCCATCATCATTTTGATTGTGTTCCTTGAGGGATGCAAGTCCTTCAATATCTAATTAAAAGGCCTATGCTCTTTGTACATACTCTGTATGTTTTAACAAAGTGCTTTACGTGGAATATGTGTGGTCTTGACGGCTTGTCTCAGTAGCTAGTTGTTAAAAATTGGTAACTATCATCTTGATCTCTAATTGGCAGCTTCTTGGAAACCCATCTTCAGGAGGATAGCGTTTCTCAAACCCTAACTCAAAAAGTACCATGTTGGGGTCAAAAACAGTCACGACGAATCTAATGCCTCATCAAGTCACTACAATCCCAATCAACGAAACATGTTAATTCAAGTTACAAAACTTCCAGAAATACGTTTCGGAGAAAATGTGCAATGGTTTTCGAACAGTTAGGGCACCACCTCTATACTCTTTTTTCCTTAGTTGAGAAGGTTTTTTCCCACCGGATATTCCTATCATTAAGGTTTTAACAAGGCATGATGGTTTCCTTACGCCCAACATCCGAGGAGAGCTAAAAACCATAACGAATACGCTTTGAGCAATGACAAGAAAGTCAAGTATTTCCGATAAATGTTTCAAGCTCCAAACATTGTTCACAAAGACGTGCGAGAACAAAAACGCTGAACACAAAACCGCTTGCTAGTTGGCAAGCCGAACATCGAATGATCAGCTCGCCAACTGGCGAGTTGAATCTCATAGGTTCAGTTTACCAACTGGTGAGCTGGATCTCACAAGTCCCGCTCGCCAGTTGGCGATATGGATCTTACAAGTTCAGCTCGCCACCTGGCAAGCTGGATCTCACAATTTCCGCTTGCCAATCGGCGAGCTGGATCTAACAAATTCAACTCGCCAATTGGGAAGCTGAACGATGCCTGTTCAGCTCACCAATGGCAAGATAACTTCATCTCAAACCTCTTGTCTCTTATGTAGTATCATTCTGAATTTCCGTTTGAATTCAACCAAAATCATAAAACATATTCTTTTCGTACAAATATCAAGATCATCATATAAAACGACAACGACTATAACCTAAACGCCAATGATTATCTTGAATATACTATTAGAAGTATCATAAGAAACGATAACAACTAACTTGTCGCAAATTCTGTATCGCGTCGTTGTGCAAAAGACCGATTCTCCGATAAGAATATTAAAATCGCCTAAACCGTATAACAGCTTGATGAGGCCTAAAATGCACTAAACAACCAACTTACGATTCTAGATGTGAGTTCGGCCCAAGTACGGTGGCTATTTCAGCTTGTTCCACAAGCCATAAGGAAATGGAAGGAATGCATAAAAGGAATGTTTTGGGAGGAGAAGAGGAAGATTTCCGCAGAAGAATCGGGGAAATAAAAGGAATATAGAGTAATGCGGAAGCCTATATAAGGGAGATAAGGAGGAAGAGATGAGACATTGAATTCTCCCCACAAGAAAACTTAGAGCTTTAGTATATTTTCTGAATTTTTATCGAGGTACGACTCAATTAGGTTTACTAGTCATAGGTGTTCGTACAACATAATTTCCAACAGCTCACGTAGCAAGGCTAATCACATGTTATAATGCACTCATATGCAAATTCATTATAAGACCACTTTTGCTCTCTTTTCGTTCTTGAATTTTTACTCGTATTTTTCTGTTTTCATGTTTTGATCTTTCTGCATTTTGACTCACAGAAATCCAGAATCTCTGGAAAGTTAGAGAACACTCGGATTTTCTGTAACTAAGGGAAATCGACAGTGCGAATTCCAGTTCCCACATTTTTGCGCTAAAAAAGGGGGCAAGTGATTTCTTTCATGTCAAACAACCAATTTAGACACAGAAATACCAAAACTCCAAACAACAAACCAGCTCGTGACGGTCTTCTAGTCACGAAAATGTTGAGCAGTCTCCGCCAACGAATGTCACCTCAGTCAACACAAACGAAAACACTGCAACGTTCGAGGAGATTAAGAAGATGTTCTCGAATCTTGAGAAGAAGTTGGAAGAACAGGATAGGCTGACAAGCTCTCTCGTAAAACAGGTGGGACCCTAACCGCAAGAACCAGAGCCATCCTCCCGCGCAAAACTACTAAGCTTCACGGCATAAAACTTGATTTCGCGAACGCACAAGATGGGACGCAAAGAACACATAAGGAGCCGCCAAAAAAAATTCCTGACGAGGTAACTCCTAATGCGGCATTAAAATGCCACATTCCACCTATCGGTGAGGAAACAGAAGCTAACAAAGCCAAAACAGTCATTCTGGAGCTCACTGAATCGTCCGATGGATCGAACCAAGATGTGTACATACATCCTAGGAGGGTTAAAGACCGTATGACTCGACAAAATCCTTGATTCAATAAGCCCATCACAGAGAAAGAAAAAATATCTTATTGGTGGATCAAGAGAAACAAGCCAAGGAACAAGCTCGTATCATCCGTAACAAACACCAAGAAGCTCACAAGGCTACTAAGGATGATTCTGATGTAATTCACGATCTCCGCGAACCCCTCCCAAAAATCGTGGCTGAAATATAGGCGGTAAAATTGTAAATCCACCATGCTACTAGCACGCCCTGAAAATTGACCGACTCCTTGAGGAGGCACGGAGAACTCTGTTCACGGCTCATATAACTAATGCCCGGATTTCAGACCCCCAAAAAGTCAAAATCCTGATGTAAGATGGTACCACAAATCTAAAAGGAGACTTACAAACCTTTCAGATTGTGATGGCAAGGACGAAATTAAGGGAAGGCAAAACAGACGCAAGCTTCTGCCTTCTTTCCGTTGAACATCACTATGGTAAATCTCTTGAATGGTTCTCTCGACTGAAATGGAACTCCATCGCGAGTCTCCAACAACTTTACTCGGTGTTCCTCAAACAATACTCTATGTTCATGAAGAGGGAGACTTCCGATGACGATTTTGGAACCTCGCTCAAAAAGAGGACGAATCTCTCCAAGATTTCATGAAATGGTTTAAGATCATAATCTCAAGAGTCTGCGGCATCAGCGGCAAAGTGGCCGTAAACGCGCTCTGCAAGACTCTCTGGTACAAATCCAAATTCAGAAAAGGGACGCCTCGCACAAAGCCATTGATTTCCTAATATCAAAGAAGAGATGAGAGTTGTGGAGCAAAAGCATAAGCCGACAAAGGCATTCCCAAAAGATGTTCCCTCTGCACAGAAATAAAAAAAGATAAACCATCATAATGACCAGTACGCCATCATGATGGAGAGGACCTTTGAGGAGCTCATAACTACGCTATAAACTACTCGTCTGAAACAGGAAAAATATCAGGAAACACCTAGACCCAAAACACCTCTTATAACGAGAATTCGTTTTGCGAGTTCCACCGAACGAAGGCTTACTCCACGACAAACTACAAAGTCCTTGGAGCTAAATTGACGGCAAAGCTACTCGTAGGACATATGTTGGAAATATTCAGCGGAAGCGATCTCCTTAGGGAATGAAATCGGCCACCTAGACAAGAATAGTCACCAAAGGGAAAAAAACGCACTCCAAGGTCCCCGAACGGAAGGGAAGCGCATGAGAGAGCGTGAGGATAAAACCAGCAAAATCAATCGCTGCAGAGAAAACATGTAATCGGAGGGTCGCAATACTGTCAAGACAATGTCTCCGCAATAAAGGTATACCATTCCGATTTGTCGAGTAACTCTATTCTCTTTGAGGAAAGCAAAACGGCCGGAATCAACACCCCTCACAGTGATCCCCTTGTAATCGACTTTTTCATCAGAGACCTCGTGGTCGCAAGGTTTCTCGTCGACACATGAAGCACCGCAAACGTGATATTCCGTGATATAATAAACATGATGGGCATCAAGCTGTCCGCAATCACACCCACACCAAAGCCACTCACAGGATATCAAGTCAACTTCCCTTCATGGAAAAGGAATGGAAAAGGAAGTCACCAAATTTGTTGATATCATGGTAGTCAATCATCTTGTCATCTACAATGCGATTGTTGGAACACCTTGGATAAATTCCATGAAGGCAATTCTGTCAACTTACCACATAGGCATCAAATTCTTGATGCCCCCTGGAATATCCATAATCCGGGGATGTCAAAAACAAGTAAGACTCTGCTTTTTACCCGAGCATAAACTAAGACAGTTCACAACGACGCCAGTGATCAGATCCAAATGAGCAAAGACAACTCAACCGTCGATCGAGAAAATTTTGGAAAACCTGAAAGAGCTTCAGAAAAAAACAAACTTGATTCATCAACTCCAGAAACGGCTCAACCTAAGGAAGGCGACCAAGCCTCAAAGCCCAACATCCCAAACCAAATGGCGCAAACAACACCCAAAAAAGTTCTCGACCCAACTGTAGCCACCGCAGCTAAAATGGACGATGCATTATCACTAGGCGAGTAATCTAACTCACAACAACAAACTAAACTATGAGACGGCTTGATCCTTAAAAAAGGTACGTAGGTAACTTTTCGACATAAGAGTGCAGCTGTCCCCCTCCCTAAAAAAGTGGGGAGAGTGGGTACGTATACGTATACTCCCATATTTTAAAATATCCGCATTCGTGTACTCGATATTTTCAAAAATTTTATGCAAAAATAAAATCGCATTCTACCTTAAAACTTTTTAGCATCTTCTCGCGAATCACATATATTCAATTACACTCACAAAATTCTAAATCGTTGCATAACACATAAACAAAAATCATACGCAAACTCCTCCTAATATATCACGAGAACACTTCTCAAACATAGACTAAAAGCACAAGACCTGCGAATGGATCAAAAACTTTCGGGAAAATCGAGACGTCGCGAACTTCCAGAAACATACTTCCTAATTCGTACTAACACAATCTACGCAGACTCTAAAACTGAAACAAGCAAGTAATAAATGGCCGATTGATAAACCGTATCGACACAAGAAGTCGACTATAACTCCCGAAATTGGAAACCATAGTCGACAAAATAATAAATGGGTTTTGTAACAAGTGAACGAGCCAGGGAGATAGTGAGCTTGCTCGTAGAATTCGCGCAAACGGAACTCTACGTCATCCTGCAATCACTCAGGGCTCTGGAGTTACCAACAAATTAAGGCCTTTTGGGAGGCGGAGCTCCCACACCGCACGTTTCTCATCAGTATTTTTCAACCTCCTTCGTATCGATCGAATACCTCAAGAACTTAACCGATGACCCATTGCCCCCATCGTGCGTTTGGGGCTTTCCGGGTCAAAAATAAACTGTGATGCATTTGCTGCAACTCCCATCACCGAATTCATAGCAAGGTAAAAAAAAGAAACACAACAAAAAGAGTGGGAGAATAAAAGTTCTTGTGTACCTACGAGAATTGCTTGGAAAGTAGAAAAGTGGAATCTAAAGAAGGTAACTTCTACACTTTACAAGAAAATTCTTTACAATTCATCTCCAGACTTGTTCAGCCATTAATTATGTTGACTTGTCAAACTTAACACCAATCAAAAACAATCTAAACGTTCTCTCAGGCTGGGGGGCTAATTGTTGGGGTCAAAAAATGTCATGAAGAAACTAATGCCTCATTAAGTCACCACAATTCTAATCAACAAAGCATGTTAACCGAAGTTACAAGACTTCCAGAAATATGTTTCAGAGAAAACATGCAATGGTAGTTGAATAGTTAGGCCACCACCTTTCTACTCTTTTGTCCTTTCTCAAGAAGGTTTTATCCCACCGGGTTTTCCTATCACTAAGGTTTTAATGAGGCAGGATGGTTTGCTTACGGCGAACATTCAAGGAAATTCAAAAACCATGACGGATACGCTTTGGACCGACAAATAAACGTTTCATGCTCTGGAAGTTATTTACAAAGATTTACAAAAACACGAACGCTGAACGCACAACAACCTCGCTGGTTGGAAAGCCGAACATCGCACGATCAGCTCGCCAATTGGGGAGCTAAACGACACATGTTCAGCTTGTCGATGGCAAGGTGACTTCGTCTCAAACTTCTCGTCTCATGTTTTGTATCCTTCCGAAGTTCCGTTGGAATTCCGCGAGCAAAATCGTAAAACCTATTCTTTTCTTACAAATATCAAGATCATCATATAAAACGACAACGCTATAACCTAAATGTTGACAGTTATCTCGACAATATGACTAAAAGTATCATACAAAAGGATAACGACTAACTTTTCGTGAAGTCCTTACTATGTTGTCTCCGATAAGAATTGTAAAATAGCCTAAATTGCATAACGTCTCGATGAGGCATAAAATGTGATAAATGGCCCACTTATGATTTTAGATGAGACTTCGGCTCAAGTACGATGGTGGTTGCAGCTTGTTATGCAAGCCATAAGGAAATGAAAGGAATACATAAAAAGAATGTTTCTGGAGAAGAAAAGGAAGATTTTTGCATAGGAATCGGGGACCAAAAAGGAATACAGATCAACCCGAAATTATATTTTAGAGAGATGAGGAGGAAGAGATGGGATATTGAATTTTCCGCACATGAAAATTTAAGGCTTTAGAATATGTTCCACATTTGTTAGCATGCTGCGACTCAATTAGGTTTACTAGTCTTAGTTGTTCGTACTATGGAAGAGATTAATAATTTTTATCCTGAGGTACTAAATTTCATTTTTTCTTTATCTGATATTACTAATAAGGTTTTATTATTGTAGGATCAAATGAGTGACTCAAAAATGATAACAAGAGTAGATGTTGAGAGATTCGATGGCAATGGGGATTTCTGACTCTGGAACATCAGTATTATGGCTCATTTCAGGCTGTTAGGGTTAACAAACATTGTAGAAGATCAAGATCTTCTTCAAGATGTTCAAGAATCATCATCAGAGAGTGATCCTAGAGACAAAGATGGAACAATAATCACAATAAGGCAGAAGGATCCAGCAAAAGTTGAAAGATATGAGAAGGCCAAGAGTGTAATAATACCAAATGTGAGTGACCAAGTCCTACATTGTAAGATAGTTGCCGATATGTGGATGAATTTTAGATAAGTTGTACATGGAAAATTTACTTCCTAATCTCATTTATCTACAGTTAAGATTTTACACATTCGAGATGAATGAATCGGAAACCATTGACCAAGATGTGGATAAATTCCTAAAAATTGTGGCTCATTTAGAAAATCTTGGAGTCACTGTTTCAGATGAAGTCCATGCCATTTTGTTACTTAGTTCTCTTCCAAGTAAATATGAGAATCTTAAAGATACTCTTAAGTACGGACGAGAAACTCTAAATTTTAGAGAAGTAATAGCTTCGACAAAGTCAAAGCAAAGGGAACTTCTTGAAGGTGCTAGAGCTAAAGAGCAGGCTAAAGGTTTATGTGTGGAGTCTAAGGCTAAAAATGATAAGAATAAGAATCAAAAGAATAAAGGTAAAGGCAAAGCAAAAGGAAAAGCTAAGCAGAAAAACAATAAAAAAACAAGGGATGTTTTATATGCGAGAAAGAGGGACACTGGAAAAAGGAGTGTCGTGAGAAGAAATATGGATAGAATAATGCATGTAGCTCAGAAAACCTAGCTACAATTGCAGATGAACCATTGGTGTTAACAACGAGTATTAATGATACTAAAGTTGAATGGATATTAGATTCAGGTTCTACGTTTCACATCAAACCAAATAAGGAATTGTTATTTGACTTAGAAGAATTTAAAGGTGGGAAAGTATTGAAAACAATACATATAGTGAAGTGAAGGGAATTGGTAAAATAAGACAGGTAAATCCAGATGGTTCAGTAGTTATTTTATCATTAGTTAGGTACATGCCAACAATGGGGAGGAATCAATATCATATGGAATGCTGGAAAAATCAGGTTGTAGGTACGAAGGTAAAGACATTATTATATATTTTTATAAAGGAAATCATAAATTTTTTGCAGCAAAGTATAATGAGAGGCTTTGTCATCTACAAGGCACAATTGCAAACCATGTTGTTAGAATGACAAAAGCTATCCAAAACCAGACTCAAAGATGACGTTCTAGAATGAGACATATGAGTCTGAAAGGTTTATAGATTTTAGCCAACATGGCCTTCAATGAACAAAAGGGGATTAAGGACCTGCATTTTTTTTGAAGATTGTATTTTGAGAAAATCTCATAAGCAGAGTTTCAAAAAGGGCCAACATACATCAAACGAAGTGTTAAAATACATTAATTCAAATCTTTGGGGTGCTCCATCAATACGTCCAAGTCTCAGTGGTTGTAGGTATTTTAACACATTTATAGATGAATCTATTTTTTTAAGACTAAGGATGAAGACTTTATCAAGTTCAAGGAGTGGAAAGAATCTGTGGAAAATCAGACTCGAAAACGTTTAAAATATCTCATAACTAATAATGGGATAGAATTATGCAATAATCAATTTGATGGTTGCTGTAAAGAAAATTGCATTACTAGACATAGAACATGGGTCTATACACCTCAACAAAATGGAGTTTCAGAAAGGATGAATCATACTATCATGGAAAAGGTTAGGTGTATGCTGGCGGAAACTTGTTTGAATCAGGAATTCTGGGTTGAAGCAGCATCTACAGTAGTTTACAAGATCAATAGATCACCAAACTCAACTATAGAATTTAAATTACCAAAAGAAATTTGGCCAGGTTCTAAACCTAGCTTAACACACTTGGGAAGATTTGGGTGCACAGCCTATGTACACACCGTTCAAGGAAAAATAGAACCAAGAGCCCTCAAAGGAATTTTTATGGGTTATGCTCAAGGTGTAAAGGGATATAGGGTGTAGATTTCATAAGATCAAAAGTATGTGATAAGTAAAGATGTTATTTTCAATGAAGATGAAACCTACAAAAATTGGAAAACAAGAGAAGAAAGAAATGACATTCCGGTTCAGCAACAACATGCCAAGGAAGGAATTTATAGCTTCTTAGACACTTCACATCAAAGTCAAGATGCTGAAAATCAGGTTCCAGGAGGAGAATTCAGAGAAGAAAATGCGTAAACTCCTCAAGTGGAAGATCAACAAATGGTTACTGAAGAGCAAACTGAAAGCTAAGCAAATCTAGAAGACTCTGTTCTTGCTACATATCGAGTTAGGAGACAGGTGAAGCCACCACCTAGATTTGTTGATTCAGATTTTTTAGCTTATGCATTAGTAGGAGTAACCTTAGTAGATCACAAAGAACAACATAGCTATATCACTACAAGAAATATTTCTTTCCTTAGCGGTCGAAAAGTGCTATCGTAGGATAGCATAGCGTTTAATTAAGCGCTCTGACATAGCCCGTCATTATAGGTCAAACACTTTAGATAGCGGATCTAATGTATGCTATAATTATCGAAGTTAAGATAGAGTTGTTTAAAATGAAATTGTGTATTTTTTATAATAGCGCCGTGTAATTGTTATTAAAGGTTTTTAATAATAGCTTTAGTTTTATATATTTAATAGCGTTGGATTTGTATTATAATTGGATTGCATCTATAGTTGTTTGTTTTACAAAGATAGAAAACTATTTTTTGCTATTATTGTGTCGTAATTATAATATATTTTTGAATCGTTTGTCAAATAAAAATATTTTTTTTTATTATATCCATAAAACATTTCCATGTTTACAAAAGAGTAACATTTCTATAATGTAAGGAATCAACCAATAAAAACCATAAAACCTATCAAACATCACCAAGACTATTTCAATCCACTACCAATAACCCTTCATAATTATTCGTAACATATATACTACTATCATCAGCATCTTCATTTTTTTCATCATCTATTTCTTGGATAGGCAATGGTGCGCCAAATAAATCCTCCTCTGTTTCTAACTCATGATATCCTCTAGGCGGTGCTCTCATTACA
>OVBE01010851.1:0-14645 GCA_900406425.1 Iberis pinnata
TTGGGGGAGTTGATGACTCTGAATTTTCATGGATTTTACATATCAATTAGCATCGATGATGAGATCTAAAAGCGTGCATACATCACATTTATGGTCGATTTCACTAAGTTTAGGATTTTTAGGACTTTTGCATTAGAATTTGCATATGCACGCANGTTTTCAGGACTTTCATGAGTTCTTGGGAAGGATTTGAGAAATTTCAGAAAAGTAACACTTAACATTGAATAGAGCAGCACTCAACATTCAGCGTGGAATGGACTGGAGTTACCTCAGAACCAAGGCAGGATCGATCCCAACACTATACAGGATCGATCTCAGGCACTTCAGCGTCAAAACAGGATCGATCCCACTCAGCACCTTCGAGATTGATCCCAACACTTACCAGATCGATCCCGCAACCACTTCAGATTGATCTCGCAGCCACTTCAGATCGATCCCGCAACCACTTTAGATCGATCCCCCTCACTTTTTCAATGTTTTTGGTGAAGTCTCAAATTAAGCTAAGGAAGTGCACGAAGATGAAGCAAGACTAAGAAAGAAACAGATGAGATCAATCTCCCCTATGTTGGGATAGATCTCAGGAACTCAATGTCGGGATCGATCTCAACCTTAGACGCACTTTGGACGCATCTCAGCTGGATCAATCCCAAGCAAGCATCCTTAGCCTGGATCGATCGTGCACTGACCAACTCAAAGGCAAACACGCTCCGACCTGACCAACTTGAATCCGGATACCACATGAAGCAAGGCCCAAGATCCAAGACAATGATTAGTATTTTGTCTTTAGTGCGAATTAGTGCTTTTCTCTGAACACTATAAAAGCCCTAATTCGCCTCCATTTGCACAAGCTTTAGTTTTTCTTTCCTTTTTAGGTTTTGTCTTAGGTTTTCATTTCTTAGTTTTGTTCTTGATGTTCTTGATGTAAAAACAATTTTTCTTTCAAGTCATTAGTTAATCTACTGTTTTTCTTTTGATTTCTTGCTTAGCTATAGGTTGTTCTTTAGTTTGTGCTTCTCTATTTTAGTTTTAAGCCTTGACCTTCTGTTTTAGTTTTCCTGTTTCATTGTTGTTCTTCATTTCTGGGTTTGTGTTCTTGCTATTCTTCTTAGATCTGCATGTTTAGGTTCAAAGCGATGTTTGCCGTTTCATCGTCTTCTACTCCCATGAGTAGTGAGTAGTCATCCAAGTTCCTGAGGATGGGGGTAGATTAGGGTTGATGTTTTCGGTTTACTCCCATGTTGATTGTACTCCTACCCGGAAGGGACAGAGACCCGCCGTTAGGCCGTACAACACCGGAAGGTGAGTTATTGGAGGTGACCGGACTGAGGGGGTTTCAGAGATTCGTTTCCCCTTCTCTGTGAAAAGATGTGGGAAACGAGTTAGCTAGAGTAGTAGAGGTTAATGCCTGCTAGGTAGTCACCGTCTATGATAACAGTTGAGTCTGTGATTGCTTTGCTTGAGATTGGTTGCCAAGGAATTGGAATTTATTGTTAGTAGAGCTACTGCCTAAGGGTCAGCTCGTTGTTTTTGGTATGTTAGGTACTTAGGTAGCCCAGGATGGATTCCCAAGTCAATTATCCTTTTTCCTCAGGAACGACTTTACATTGATTGCACCTTTTACCCTTTCTTGCTTTTACTCTGTTTTGCATCCAAAAGTGTTTTAAGCATCTCTCTGTTTTATGTCTTTTTACTTTCGTTGAACTTAGGACCTTATAGCAATCAAACCCCTTTTAACATTAGCTTGACTTTAAAGCATCCAATACATCCACATTGATTAGTACACTCCCATTATGGATTGACAAAACCCATCATCATCTATACTATAACGATGGGTTGATTGATGACCCAGGGACTCAAAAATCCTATTATCAGCTGCTGGAGGTAAGTAAGTTTTCTTTCCCCTAACTTTTGGGTGCAAGTGATTTTTGATTCCAATATCTTCCAAGTCTTGTCTCGCCTTTAACCCATCTTTTGACTTAGAATTTTGCATGAGTAGAGACAAAACAGCATCTGACACATTCTCTTCAACGTGCATCACATCAATATTGTGATGAACATGCATATCCTAACACATGAATCATTTAAAAGTTAGGCCTATTATAATACATCAACCAGGGAATGTAGTTCAGTTAGTCTGATTTACCTTCCAGTAAGGGAGTTCAAAGAATATTGATCTCTTCTTCCACCGTCATAGATCATTTGATTCTTCACATTCTTCTTCTTGGACAATCTCATCATCTAACAAATCTGTTCTTTTTTTTTTTTTTTTCTGTAGAGGTCTTCCAAAATCATTCTTAAACACTTTTAATGTTTCGTATATTTCATCATTAGTTTGTATCCTAATAACATTGCCATCTTCAATAGTGTTGTCGAACCAAGCTTTCTTATATCTGTAATGATGGCCTAGAGGTAGTCTTTTTCTATTCCCCATATACACATACATACAGCTAAACTTCAGCCACCTAGTAGGTGAATCCTTTCCACATACATTGCAAGCTTGTTTCCCCTTCACTTTACATCCAGACAGTGTCCCTAATGCTGGATAATAACTGATAGTCCAAATCAGTAAGGCTCTAAGTGTGAAATTTTCCTTAGCAAATGAATCATACACTTAAATACCTCGAGTCCACAAATCTTGTAAATCGTCTATTAATGGTGCTAAGTAAACGTCTATGATATTACCAGGAGCAGTTGGACCAGGGATCAACATAGTCACATTGTTTTGAAGAGAGAAAGGGTTCATCCCATCTGTAGAAAGTCCATGTCTAAGATTCCTTCGTTCAGCGGCAAAGTCTGGCCATGACTCGTTGACTTGTACCCAAGTAATAGAATCAACATGATGTCGCATTGTACCATCATCAGTAGCATTGGTAGAATTCCAATGCATATCTTCTGCCATCTTTTTAGATCTAAACATCCTCCTAAATCTATCCTTGATTGGAAAATATCTAAGTATCTTTGCTGGAATTCCTACCTTAATATCATTAATGTGTTTATCTATTTCCCATCTTGAAACTTTTCATCTTGGATAGCTTTCTAGCTATTCAAACTCCTACCTAAAGAGTATGCAATCATTTTTGCAAGCATGAATATTATCGTAACCAAAACCAAATATCTTCATAAACTTGTTAATACCATCTATACTCTTTGGAAGAACATTGTCTTCAGGTAGCATGTCATGAATTAAGACAAATAGCTGACAAAATTAGTTCTTTGATATACCACTCTTAACTTTAATTCTATACAGTCTCATGATTGCCGAAACCTTTGAATATTTCCTGAACTCAGATTCTTCTACTGGTCCATCATCATCATCATCATCATTTTTTCCATTTTCATTCATTTGAAATTGATTACCATCATCCATAAAATATGCAGTCTTGAACAAATCCAATGCCTCGGTTTCAGAATTTATAGTAGTGTCCTTTGTATTTGATATTCCTTCACCATGAATACTCCAAGAAGAACTCTTATACTTCGTATATATACCCCTAATTACTAGATGATCAACTATTTTCTATAAATATTGGCAATTTCTACATGGGCAAAGCATTTAAGTCAGATTACCCAATCTTCTTGTTGATGAGATTACGAAATTGGTTGCTACTTCTGAGTACTCGAGACTAGTCCTACATGTCAAATCGCAAAAAATGTTAAAAGGACTATTTCAATTGGCGAATGAAAGTATTTCTTGAGAGATCTATGTACATGATACGTTTTCAGCCAAATCCACGACTTCTTCATATGAGAAAATGTAACAATTGTTGCAGACTAGGTTTAGAGTTAAGAAGATGGAGAGATTAGGGTTTTTTGTCAAAGAGAGATTAGATTTAGAATTAGAAACTAAATCTAAAAATTGAGGATTCTATTATTTTAGCAAAATTTTCAGTTTCGCTACAAAAGCAACTCGAAAAGAAACAGCGGCTCAGATTGAATGAATTAAGGTTTCTAAAATATTTAACGGTGTATGTTTCATCTCGTTTACTATCTCCGCCTCAACTGCTCATTGGCGGAAAAATCAGTTTAGGGTCTAGTGTTAAGGTTTACGATTTTGAAATTAAACAACTCAAATGTGAAAACTAAACAACTTAATAAAGTGTCAAAAGTTGTTGGATGTATATTTAAATGGATAAAAAGTATATTAGGTGAGTTTAAGTAATATTAGTTACATGTTCAAAGTGTTTATATCAGTTTAGGGTCTAGGTGTAAGGTTTGCGATTTTGAAATCAAACAACTCCAATGTCAAAACTAAACAACTTAATAAACGGTCAAAAGTTTTTGCATGTATATTTAAATGTATATAGATTATATGAGATGAATTTGAGTAATATTAGTTACATGTTCAAAGGGTTTATATCAGTTCATGGTCTAGTATTAAGGTTTACGATTTTGAAATTCAACAACTCAAATGTAAAAACTAAACAACTTAATAAACTGTCAAAAGTTGTTGCATGTGTATATAAATGGATATAAATTATATTAGGTGAATTTGAGTAATATTAGTTATAGCTTCAAAGGGTTTATATAAGTTTATGATATAGTGTTAAGGTTTGTGATTTTGAAATTAAACAACTCAAATGTGAAAACTAAACAACTTAATAGACTGTCAAAAGTTATTAAATGTATATTTAAATGGATATAGATTATATGATCTGAATTTGAGATATATTAGTTACAGGTTCAAAGGGTTTATATCAGTTTAGGGTCTAGTGTTAAGGTTTGCGATTTTAAAATTAAACAACTTAAATGTGAAAACTAAACAACTTAATAAACAGTCAAAATTAAGTTGTTGCATGTATATTTAAATGCATATAAAGTATATAAGATGAATTTGACTAATATTAGTTACATATTCAAAGTGTTTATATCAGTTTAGGGTCTAGTGTTAAGGTTTGCGATTTCGAAATTAAACAACTCAAATATGAAAATTAAACAACTTAATAAACTGTCAAAATTAAGTTGTTGCATGTATATCTATATGGATATAAAGTATATTCGATGAATTTGAGTAATATTAGTTACAGTTTCAAAGGGTTTATATCAGTTTAGGGTCTAGTGTTAAGGTTTGCGATTTTGAAATTAAAAACTCAAATGTGAAAACTAAACAACTTAAATATGAGAATTAAACAACTCACTAACCCGTCAAAAGTTGTCGAAAATTTTATTTTGTAGGGTTTAGGTTTTATGGTATATTTAATCATTTAAGGTTTACGATTATCAGTGTAGGATTTCATATTGTTGTAAATATTGGTTTCATAAAAATAAAAAAAATTGTTTACCAGAAAGTGTGAATGTACACTCTTTTTGTACCTTTGTACGATCATCAGTAGCATTAATACAACAAATTTGTCGCATTGGTACACCAATTTTGTTTTAGTTACTCTTATTAAATGAAACACAAACCCCGTGTCTCTAAAATGAATTTTTATAAGTTTTCTAACCAAATATATAAAATATATATTTCTATTTAAGTGGTACTCCCTAAGTGTCTCAATACTTGATTTTCTAGGTTTTGTTTTTTATTTCATATTACTTGATTTTTTTTACTTTTTAATTATTATTTTTCTCTTTTGAAAAATACTCAATCACACCTTTTTGACTAGAATGATTTTTTTCTCTTTCAATAGATTTTGAAGTGTTCATAATTTAGTAAAAGAAAACATAGTAGAAGAAAAAAAAATTATATGGTTAAATATTTTAAAATATGAGACCTTGATATCATAAACATGATATTCTTGAGAATCATCCAACCAAGGCATATATATTTTATCGAATTCGAATTCCAAAATCTTGATGGATCAAATTCACAACCTAATAACTTCAATGACTCAAGAGAATTTATATTATAACAACTTTCTGGTAATGGAAACACATTTCCTTCTATTACTTCTTGTGTATTGTCTGAGAAATTAAGAATTAGATACTTTAATTGTTTATAGACCGCAAAGTCGATCAACAGCTTGATCTCTGATTCAAAACCAACCTGATTAGAGAGACAAAACTCAAAGTTTTTGATGCATTCACCAGAGAATCTTGAAACCCACTCAATTGTATAGTAAATAAACGAAGCCCTCGAGACTATTCTGGTTTCTTCATCTTTGGAGACTAAAAATTTCACGACCTGGGATTCTTTGAAAGAGATATCTGTTGTTTCATAACATATATTCTTCCAACGTTTAGATAGAACGCTTGTCTTTAAAGCATCTTTGAAAGGTAAGAAAGATATTATTATGACCCGAAGATGATCTGGTAAACTTGATAATATATCTTGTGTTCTTCTTGATCCCATTGTTGACATTCTGCACAAAATAGATTTAGATACAAGACTGATTGTTAAATAAGTTTTAGAAATATTTTAATTTTTTTTATATATATCGCATTAAATGCATGTTTATATTTTTTATCTCTTTGTATTAATACTATTAATTATTAAATCTGAGGATTTGTCAAAGATATCATTTCGGTAACCTAATATGTAGTCTAGTAGGTATTATCATTGCTTACAATACTTTAATTTATGGCTCTCAAAACCATTAAATTTTAGTGTAAGATTTGGTGTTAAATCAGGTTGGAGATGAAAAACATTTTAATGTTAAGGAGAGAGAAATTAATCGCGTAAAATCATTACTTTCTTAAATCAAGCATTGAGATACATAAGTACTAAAAATAAAAAATAGTATTATTTTTCCCTTTCCAAAAGTACTCTTTTCTAAAGCACTATTTCACACCTTCTTGGTTAAGAAATATTTTTTTCTAAAATTAATTAATTGTATAATAAATTAGTTGTTAAATTTTAAGCATCAAAATTGGGAAAATATAGATAAAGTTATGGTTTTTTTCATAACTGGTTTTTCACCACAAACGAAACGTTTCTTGTTTTTCTATAAATTATCTTCTGTCAACGATGCATTGTCATACTAAAAGGTTTTCTCTCTCTCTCTCAAATATAGCAAGCAACATTATTTTCTCTTAAATAATGAGTTCATCGATTACTACTCGTGAGTTCCTAGGTGATCTCCACCTCCTGAAACCGATCAGTTTAAGAGGGTGATTCTAAAGCTTTTTGACCAACATGTATATTTTATTCTATGTGACCACTAAATATTTAAACATTTTAACCTCTAATATACATTTTAAATTTTTACAATCATAAACCAGGGAGTCCAACATAAATTTAATATCAATGTTTATACAAGAATCAATAAATTGATTCTTGGGTATTGCAAACATAACAACATACAATATGACTCTGTTCAATTTATTTATCACAGTAGCGGCTATCACCAGATTTAACTCCTGATTCGGTTTGTACTTTTCCTTGAATTAATATAATACCAAGTTTAACTATAAATTTAAAAATCATCTTTGATATCTATACTGGTTTTTTTTTATTTACAGCTAATGATGGAAGATGGAGATGAAATTTGCGTGTTTTAGGAGATGATCGGTGGTGGTCGTTTTGTCATATGATTTTGTATGTGTTGTTTGTTTTGTGTGTTGTTATTGTTAGTTGATGATTGTTCAAAATTTTTTGTAATTTTTGTGTATGATTTTTTGTTTAAATTATTAAGTTCTAAATTCTATATAATTCTATATAATTTTATGATAATTATGTTTGTTACTTATATTTTATTTTAATATTATTATTAATTTAGGTGTATGATAGTACATAATATATGTAAAATGTGCAATTGATAACTTGACTTATCATACTTTTAACAAAAAATATATATTCAAAGTTACTTGTAATAAAAACAACTAAACATGAATTACTAGAAAAACTATTAAAAAATAAATATAAAAAATAAATCACACCAACGACAAAAAGCGAAAAAGACGAAAAACTAAATATATTTAACCTAAGAATCTAACATCGGATGCTCTGTAATGTGTTCCGTAGCGGCGACTGTGGCTGAGTTCTAGATCGGTGTATTGTTTTCCTTCTTTCAATATCTTCAGTACCTCTTCCATAGTGAAATTCAGAGTGTTTTTTAATCTTTTCTAACATGGAGATCTTCGCATCTACCTCCATTGATCTAACTTCCATTTCACGGAGATCTTCCAGAAATTCTAGTTGAATCTTAATAAATTTCAGCATATTTTTGTACCTTCGTGTGGTTGGTAAACGTGAGAGAGTTGTTGGATTGTTGTCTATATATTCTGGGAGGTGATTCATCTCTTTTGAGATTTTTTATAAAAAAAAAACTTGAGATAATAAGAATATGATGGATTGTTTATCTATGAATTATATATATATATATATATATATAATGGTTTTAGTCATTTATTATAATGAATGTGTGTCGTTAAAGGTCGTTCATTTTCATGACGTTTAATTTTATCTTTGTTTAAATGTTTAAATATGTGTGATGTAAGTGGTTTCGATGTTTCAGATGTCTGTATTTATTTGATTTTCCTTTATTGTAATATTATATATAATTAATAAGTTATTTTTAAAATGGTGTGTAATGTTGAAACGGCGCAATATTATGGTTGATCCTTTTGTATATGGATCAGGGTTTATCTTGGGTTGAGAGGAAAACACAAACCACGTGTGACTTAAATGAAATTGTTTTAGTTCCTTTTATTAAATTATTAAATTTTCTTTTAAATGAATTTTTGAGTTGTCTAATAAACATATTTCTGTACATTTTCCGCATAGTTAATGATTACATGCAATGCATAACAAATCGATTTCGTATCATACAAAAAAAAATTCTGTCAATAATTAAATAAGTAAAATAAATAATGTGTTATCCTGATTTGAATACTTTTGTTTGTACTCTATTACCCGAACCAAAGTTGCAAAAATTAGCTGAAAAACAAAAAATTAACCGTAAAACCAAAATTTAACGGAAATTAAAAATTTTTAACCACATAAATTGATCTTAAAAACAAAAAAAAAACCCAAAATTGAGTACCGAACCGAAGTTTAATTTTTAATTTTCAGTTTGTTGTATTTTGTTACAAAGACAGTAATTATTTATAAAAAAAAACGTCAATTAACAATGCGGCCTTTAATAACTTGTTTCCCATAAATTAATTATTATGGGAGATAAATGATGGAAACATGATATTACTCGGTTTTAATGCATAATAATGGGCATTTATGTCTGCTATTCTACATTATTCCGAGATTTTTCATTGCATATTTGGTATATTTTCAGGATTCTAAGTGTTTGGGTCGAGTCGGAGCAAACAAAGCATTTCAGGAGATTTCAGAAGAATTCAAAGATGCAGACAAAGTACACGATCGGGCAAATGTTCGTGGAAAAATCCAAAGTCCGAGATCGATCGAGCAAATGAGTTTAGTCAAAGCAATAATGTAAAATACATTGTGTTTTAGGCTTTTAGAAATTATGCTTTATTTTTATGTCTGAGAGAATTACTGAGGAAGAGGAGATTCGTCCTGTATTTGGAGAATATTTTTGAACCCTTTCTAATATATATATATATATATATATATTTCTATTATGTGTTCTTCTTTAATTTTGATTTGTGATTGCATGTCAATGTCTGAGTAGTTCCATAGTTAAGTTTTAGGGTTTCCTAAGGAATTCAGGGTTTGATTGTTAGATTTATCATAAGGGGTAATAATTGTTAGGTTCTTAGTCTAGACTTGTTCCTAATGCATGAATTAGAGTAGCTAACTAGTTCATTGATATTAGATAGATAAACGCAAAGAGATTTGGTTTATGGATCTGACCTATTTTAGATGAATTTTCTTGCGAGAGTATTGTCTTAATTGCTTATGAACAAATTAAATATGATCTTATTGCATGTTTTGTTATTTAAAAGACGGCGAGAGTTTTTCTCCGATAAGTTGAGCATAGGGTTCAGTACTCCGAGAGGAGATTAATCCATATTTGTCTTTCATGTTGAGAACTATTTTCCAAGAAAGCCCTTGCATGATAAATTGACTTTCAATCCTGATATCGTTTTGATCACAATCAATCTTATTATTTCTGCTTTAGCTTGAATTGAATTGAAACTGAATCGTGTACTGTCTGGTCTATGTGGATTGGATACCTTTTGCTATGCTACATTGAACTGTTCTCTGCAGTAATAGTTTAGGATTAAATTCTAGATATATCAGAATTTTAGCGTTGTTGCCGGAGACCAATAGTGCCTTTTAAGTTTCTTATTAAAATCTAGTCTAAAGTTGTATTTTTTCAGTACTCATCTCGTTCTTTTCTGCTTGTTTGTGTTTTAGAGGTGTATGATCAGAAGATCTGACAAATCTTCTGAACTGCTAAACCTTAGTAACTTGAAACTTGCTAGGATAGAACGCTCAAACCAGAAAGCTAAGAAAGACGCAAGCTCATCCAATTCAATGGCTGGGAACGTTGATCACATCATTCCGGGCAGACCCCAAGGTCAAAACGATCCACCTATTCTTGGACTCAATCAACTGATTAACCAACCGCAAGGTGGTGGTAACAGCAATCCAGTGCCACCAGGCAACCAAGAAGCTAATAACAACCAAGCTCCACCAGGTAACCCCAATCCTCAGAACGCTTAGAACATAAATGCAAGGAACTTTGTCTTGTATGGAGATCCGGGGAGTGTTCAAATGCCCAATGCTCAAAACCCACCTCTAGTTGGTTCATACAACAATCCTCAAGCATACTATGCTAACAGGAATCCTATCCAGCCCCCGTCAACCTCAGCGAAGGGAATACCAATTCCCTATCTAGCTAGTTCAAATGATTCGTAACCACCAATTCAGTGGTCTACCAAGTGAGCACCCAATGGACCATATTGACATATTTGAGGATATCTGCAGCACCATTAAACTCAATGGAGTGACCAACGATTTCATGCACTGCAGTTTTTTCCGTCACTCTTTAGCTGAAAGAGCACTTTGCTGGTTGAAGTCTCTACCTGCTGGATCCATAGTAACCTGGGATGATTGCAAAGCCAGGTTCATAAATCAGTTCTTTACTACCACCAGGACTAATACTTTGAGGAACAAGATCTCTGCCTTTGCAAATTTCTGTAGAATCATTCTATGAATTTTGGGAACGATTCAAAAAGCTGGTTCGAGATTGTCCGCACCACGGTTCCTCAGTTGTAAGTCTCCTCAATACCTTTTATAAAGTAATTGAACAAAAGTATCAGTTATCCTTAGATTCAGCAAGCGATGGAGACTTTATGCAGAAACTAGTTATTGATGCTTATCGTTTGATGGAGAATCTGGCAACTAGCAATAGCAATCATTGCCCTGAGTTTGATCGCAGAACAAAGGTTCTTGTATTAGCTGCTAACTCAAAACTCTCAGAGCTGAAAGGAGAATTCTCATAGTTGAAGGGACTAATCACTCATCTTCTAAAGGGTCAAAATCAAAAACAGGTTAGTGTTGTAGAAGATTCTAAAGTTAACTGCTTTGCAGTTTAAGAACAGAATACTGGTGGCATTGAGAAGTAAGATAGTTACATCAATGCTCAAGGTCAAATGGTGTACAATCAAAGGTATAATCAAGGCTTTAACAAGACTCATCCCAACCTATCTTGGAGAAGTACCAATGTTGAAAACCCCCAAGATCAACATTATCCACAGCAACAAAAGCCTTTTGTGCATAATTATTATTCAGGCGGTTTTCCACAAACCTCTCAACCTATATTTCAACAAGCTCAACTTCAACAAGGTAATTCAGTTGAGATGATGTTTAAGCAACTTCTGGAAGGACAACAATAGTTCCAAACTATGATCCAAAGAGAGGTGAAAGATTTGAATCAAAAGTTTGAAGCACTATCAACTCATGTAAAACATTTGGATGTACAAGTTGCTCAAACCTCTGAAGCAGTAAAAAGACAAGCTGGAGTCTTTCCTGAGAAAGCTAAGAAAAATCAAAAGGGTTATTGCAAGACTTTGGTGAGTAATTTAGAAGAAGAATATGGTAATTTGGGAAAAGATGCAGATTTTAAGAACTTGGAAAAAGATGCAGAGAAAACTGCCTGATCGAGCACCATCTTCCCGATCGGACAAAGCGATTCTAGAGAAACATATCGATCGGGCACTCTCAGCCCGATCGGGCAAGTTCCTTGTGCGAAAATTCCATGGGCACATCACTTGCCCGATCGATCCCTAAATCCGGAGAATTCCCAAAGAAAAGCGCCCGATCGGGCAACACTTTCCTGATCGAGCAAAAGTCCCTGGAATCTAAAATTGCAAAAACTGTTTATAATCCTAGAATTCCTTATCTAGTGCAACCTACAAGTCCTAGATCAAAGTTTTAATGTGGTGAGATGATTGGGAAGCCACCTACTCCACTTAGGAAGCTTCATAAGATACAAGATCCAAGGGAATTCTTAGTTCCTTGTTCCATAAATGGGATAGAATTCACAGATTCTCTCTGTGATACTGGAGCTAATGTGAGTGATATGTCAATGATTGTTGCAAAACGATTGGGACTATTGATTGTAGGATTTTTGTCCTATGAAGGGCTATCAATCAATCCACGTTGTAGTATGGGCTTTTATGTCAATCCATAATGGGAAAGCACTAAGCAGTGAAAATGTGTTGGATGCTTCAAAGTCAAGCTGATATTAAAAAGGGTTTGGGTGCTAAGGGTCGTAGGTGCAATGAAAGTAAAAATACATAAAACAAAGAAATACTGTAAACACTTTGGATGCAAAACAGAGCAAATGCAAGAAAGGTAAAAACGTGCAATCAAGGGTAAGTCGTTCCTGAGGACAAAGGGTAACTGACTTGGGTATCCATCCTGGGCTACCTAGGTACCTAACATACCTCAAACAATGAGCTGAACCCTAGATAGTAGCTCAACTAACAATCAATTCCAATGTCTTGGCAACCAATCTCAAGCAAGATAATCATAGAATCAATTGTCGTCATAGACGATGACTACCTAGCAGGCATTAACATCTACTACCCTTGCTAACTCGTTTCCCACGACTATTCACAGAGAAGGGGAAACGAGTCTCTGCAACCCCCTCGGTCCGGTCACCTGCAAATACTCACCTCTCGGTGTTGCAGGGCCTAACGGCGGGCCTCCATCCCTGTCGGGTAAGAGTGCAGTCGGCATTAAGCTGAGAGGGTTCAGAAGGGATCTAACAACAAACACTTAGGTACCTAAGCAAACCCAGAAAATCAACCCTTGTCTACCCCCATCCTCAGGAACTTGGTGACTACTCACTACTCATGGGAGTAGAAGCAGAAGAAACAGGAAACGAAGATACTAACTTAAACATGAAGATCTAAGATTAACAGTAAGAACACAAACCCAGAAATGAAGAACAGAAACGAAAATGCAAACTTCAAACAAAAGCTTATAACTTAAAACGAAAAGCAAGATGCAAAAACTAAAGAGAAACCTAAAGCTAAGCAAGGAAATGAAAGAAAAGCATTAGATTAACTTAAAACTTAAAAGAAATCTGGTTTTTACACCAAGAACATGAAGAACAACAAAGAAAAATAAAACCTAAGACTAAAACCTAAAAAGGAAAGAAAAACTAAGCTTTTGAAAATGGAGGGGAATTAGGGCTTTTATAGTTTTCAGAGAAAAGCCCTAATTTGCACTACAGACAAAATGCTAATCATTGTCTTGAATCTTGGGCCTTGCTTCAGGTGGTATCTGGATTCGAGTTGGTCGGGTCGGAGAGTGTTTGACTTCGGGTGGTTGAGTGCATGATCGATCTGGACTAAGGGGCGCTTGCTTGGGATTGATCCAGCTTCGTTGCGTCCAAACTTCTGCTAAGGTTGGGATCGATCTCGGCGTTGAATGCCTGAGATCGATTCCGACAAGTGAGATCGATCTCATGAGCCTTCTTTTTAGTCTTTCTTTGTCTTTGTGCACTTCCTTGGCTTTGTTTGAGAGCTGCCCGGGATCGATCCAGGTTCGTTGCAGAACTTCCTGGGATTGATCCAGGTTCGTTGCAGGATCGATCTCGATTGAGCTAAGATCGATCTGCGCTGAGTTGAGATCGATCCCGAGACTGCTGAGTGGGATCGATCTCGTTTCGCTGCAGAGCTGCCTGGGATCGATCCTACATTGAGTTGGGATCGATCTTGCAGCTGCTTGGAGGTAAGTTCAGTCCATTCTACAATTGAGTGTTGAGTGCTAAGTCCATCCCAACGTCAAGTGCTGTTTTTCCGAAATTTCTCAAATCCTTCCCAAAAATACCTGAAAGTCCTGAAAAACCTCCAAAATGCGTGCATATGCAAATTATAATGCAAATATCCTAAAAAACACTAAAGTTAATGAAATCAACCATAAATATGATGTATGCATGCTTTTAGACCTCAGAATCGATGCTAATTGACAAGTAAAAACTGTGAAAATTCAGAGTCATCAACTCCCCCCAAAATAAATCATTGCTTGCCCTCAAGCAAGTAATTCAGAAGTCTGGGAGTGAGGTTTGAAAGTGGGAACTCAGAACCAAAACATGTTGCAAACACACGTAGTATTAATGTTTTGGTTACTTGTTCTAGAATGCAATCCTAAGTTCACCCTACTAAAAAACGTTAGCCATACTCACCAAAGTTCGTTACAGATCAGTTCCAGGTTTGAAGACTTTGTAGTATGTTTCAGACCTTGTTGATTTCTTTCCTAGCTCATCTTCAACTATTTCAACACTTGAGTACCCGTTCTTTGGGTTGTCTTCATTGAGTTCCTTCTCAGAGAC
>OVBE01010852.1:0-14644 GCA_900406425.1 Iberis pinnata
ACCTATTTTCCAAATAAGAAAATAAAAAGTACCTAATTTACAAAAATACTCTATTAAAATCCACCTTACAGTCACTCAACAACCATGTAAATGACCATATCAGCAGATCTAATAAATCTGTGAGACAGATGTGACACACAAACTTAATTTTGATAGTTTTTATTGTTACTGTTTGTCACTGTAAATATTTATAATGTCAGCCAAATATTGTGAGACCTGAATTTTTCATACACCCAAATTGATCATAATATATAAATGAAAATGATTCTTTATTGAAAAGTGTATGTGATTACAATGATCTTCCAAGAGTTTACAAATTCTCTTAAGTATATGCTAAGTTTTACTAAGAATTTTTTGGTCCTCCTTTCGAACCTTTACCTAACCTCTTTATACCGCTCTCTTCACGGCTCCCTTGTATCTCTCGCACTCAATGCCCCTTTTAGTGCTTCTGATACACCGTTACTTCTTTTAAATCTCTCATAACCGTCCTTCCAGCATGCTCCCCTTGCTCCTTTGGAGACTCCGCGCACCGGGCTTCCTAACGAGTTGAGACAACCCACGCGAAGCTCCGCTCGTGATGGGCTTTGCTGGCCCATTATCCACTTCTTCTGTTCACGGGCCTTGAGTGGCTTACTACGCGCAGAGCTCTCTCTGCTCACCGTGCTCTCCGCGCACTGAGCTCTCTCTGCTCACCGTGCTCTCCGCGCACTAAGCTCTCTCTGCTCACCGTGCTCTCCGCGCACTAAGCTCTCTCTGCTCACCGTGCTCTCCGCGCACTAAGCTCTCTCTGCTCACCGTGCTCTCCGCGCACTAAGCTCTCTCTGCTCACCGTGCTCTCCGCGCACTAAGCTCTCTCTGCTCACCGTGCTCTCCGCGCACTGAGCTCTCTCTGTTCTTCGTTCTCTCCGCGCACTGAGCTTTCTCTGCTCACGGTGCACTCAGCGCACTGAGCTCTCTCCGCTCACCGTGCACTCTGCGCACTGAACTCTCTCCGCTCACCGTGCACTCTGCACATTAAGCTCTCTCCGCTCACCGTGCATTCCGTACACTGAGCTCTCTCCGCTCACCATGCACCCCGAGCACGGCTGGGTTTGAGGTGGGCCGCTCCAGCCCATTCCTATTTTCTCTTCACCATGATCCGAACCGAGCCCACTAATTGACCCAAGTCAATTAGTGCACCCACATTCCCCCCCATTCTACCAATGCAAACTTTCCTTTGGTGGAATCGTTAATTTCCCGCCATCATGAGGTTTAATGATCATCGAGCGAGGATCGGGGCAGATTTGGTGGTAGAGAGGAAGCTGGAGATCTTGATCCTGAAATCAGGATCCCTTGATTCACTCCTCTGCTCTACTATATGAGGCAGTGAGGCAACATGGTTTCTCACTTTCGCTCCACCGTCTTTCTCGATTCTTGCGCAGGAGTTCTGATTTCACTCACTAAGGCTACGTCATAGCTCTTTACTGAAGATTATTGCGAGGTATTCACTCTCTTTTTCTCTCTAAAGTTACTTCCTCGTTTTTTCTGTGTGTTCATGAGTTCTAGTAAATTTAGTTGAATTTTTGGTGAGATTAATCCAGTTTGCGATATATTTCTTGCGAAAAACTGTTTTTCGTCGCCAATTCCATCATTTTTCGAATCAAACTTTAGTTCTAAGACAATGTTTCTCTCTCTTCTTGGTGAGAAAATATATCTAAGATTTTTTCTCTTATCCTTTCACTTTAACTTTTACTTTCCCCTTTCTCTTTCTTACTTTTCACTCTACATCTTCTTATTTATCTTACCCACTTTTTCTTCCTCACTTTTTACCATCTACTTCTCTCTCTTTCCTCCTTTTTCTCTCATTTTCTTCTCCTTCCTCATGAGTTCGATCCGACCGAATAGTCTTTTGGCCCGGCTCCAGGCGCAAACGCGTCGTCCTGTCTGAGCCGAGGTCCCATGAATTCCACCAGAGCCAGAACGTCTTCATGCTGGCTCCCTTGGGCAGAACTATCCTTGCGGTAATTCCCCCGAGCAGAGCCATCCCCGAGCTAGCTCCCCCGAGTGGCCCACGCTGACTCCTTTGAGCAGACCTGTCCCCGCGCTGACTCCCCCGAGCAGAACCCGGACCGCGGCTCGCCTTTACGCAAGACTGAGCGCACCCGAGCCAACCTAGGACTCCGTGCGCGCAAGCTCTTCCCCGAGCACAGCTCCTCCCGCACCGAGCCGAGTAGATCCCGCACCGACCTGTCTCAAATGCGCGAGCTCTCCCCCGAGGAGAGTCCCCTCCGCGCCAAGTCGAGTCTTTCTCTAGTCCAAAGCGCACCAAACTTCCCCATGGGCCATGCACCCGAGACCGCGTCTCCAGGCAGCTTGGCTTGCGAGGTCGCAAAGCTTGCTTGGCCCGAGGAACTTCTCCGCTCTCCTACTCCCCGCAGTGAGTCCTCCTCTGACGCTATCTCTGATGAGTCAGAATAGTTAAGGGAATTTAGACGTAGATGTCAGATTCCAAAGAACATTTCCTTAGTCTCGCCTTTAGAATATGAGTCTTTAGAATCCCCATTCGTAATGTTCCATGCGGTCTCACTTTCCCTCTCCTCGAGGTCTTAGTGTATCTTATGCATGCCATGGGCGCTGTACTACCCGAACTTCGTTCGATCCGTGGTATGCCTCCAGGTTCTTGCAGAGGAGTGTGATCTCCTTTTGATCGTTTCTATGATAGCTCGCATGTACGCAATCAAAGGTGTTACTGGTCACCCTGGGTCTTTTCATGCCGCAACAAACAGCAACTGCAAGGTCTTCATCAGAATATCAAAGAAAGACGAAGATTGGAGGCCACGTTACTTCTTCTTCCTAGTGAATAAGTTCACTTTTGGCGACCTCACTCATCTCCCCATTACTGACTGGACCCCTGAGCCTGATATAGGCTAGATTTGATTCAAGCTTGTTTTCTTTTATGTTATATATACCCTTTTTATATAAGTGATTAACATTGTTTTAATTGTTTTTCTTCCTTGGCAGCTCCTCTGATCAGGGCGGACTTCTGCCTTGATCTCGCACACTTTCTTACCCGTGTTCGACTTGGGAAGGTTAGGTGGAAAGAGTTCGACGACACTCGCTTTCAGGAGTCCGCCTCTCGTCTCCGCGCTGCCATCGTTTCCGAGCGTTCTGACTATTCCTCCGCAGATTTTAAGAGTAAGCGCCTCTTTCCTTACTAAGCATATATTCTACACTTGTAATTTTCTGGATGTGACTTTAACTTGACTAGACAACAATCTTCCATGCAGCTTTAGGTTTGATTCCAGGAACGACTATGTCTAGCTATCGCTGACAGAAGGCAGCCAAAAAGGCCTACGGGAAGTCTACCGCTGAGTCATCTCGTAGAGACTCCTCTCCACCTCCCGTACCTCGTCCCGCTTGCATGGAGAGAGCAAATGCATCTTCCCGCACTGCGGCTGTTCCTCGCCCCGCGACCCCTCCAACGCGCGCCAAGAAGACTCAGACCAAGATGGATCATGCTGAAAAGGACATCATTCTGACCTCTACCGTGATTCCTTCCTCCATGGAGGGGGCGATCTTTCCTCTAGTAAGGCATCAGCTCGAGGTTCGAAGAGGAAGGCCACTGATAATGGGAAGGGGAAAGGTAACTCGAAGAAGCCTAAGAGTTGCTGGAACTACGACTATCAGTCGGAGTACAACATTTGCACAGACAAAGCATCCACTGGCTTTCTCGTGAGGCAATTTCGTGATCCAGGATGTGAGATCCCTCCACTAGAGGATCTTTCGGAAAAAGATAAGGAGGACTACTTGAAGTTCTTTAATGTTGTTGCACTGGTTAGCTTTCTCACCCTCCTTATTACTTTTCTGTACTTAGCCATTTTTTTTTTTTATGTTTTTCTAACTTTGAAAACCTCCCTTTTCAGATGCTTAGTGGGGAGGCTGAAGGCAAAGGTTGCTGCAGAGGGTTCTGGTTTGGTGGAAGCCAAGGGGAGGATTGAAGCTCTTTCTTCTGAGATTGACTCTCTTGTCGCTGAGCGGGAGAAGAACGGGGATATAGTCAAGCAGTCGAAGGAGCGCCAAAATCGCATCGCCCGTCTTGAGTACAAGCTGGATCGTTTCCAGATCGCTCGTGATGATTACAAAGGAAAGTTTGACTTGGCAAAGCAGAACATCTATGATGATAAAGCCGCTTTCACCGCTCAGCTTGGGGAAGTTGTGGCTCGTCTTCAAGAGGCGGAGCAGTGCACTTCTGAGGCAGAGGCTTGCGCCACCGTAGCTAAGGCCCGGACCGACGCTTTAGCCAGTATCCGAGATTCAGAGTCTCAGAGAGCTGTTACTGAGGCCAAGAAGGCCATTGGCGACTAGGTCCGTACGTGCGTCGAGCAGGTGCGTTTATATGCTTCCTTTCTTCTTTTCTTTCATGATGTGATTCTTTTGGTGAATTCCTAACACTTTTATTTTGAATAGGTGAAGCTTCACCTTGCTACTCGGGATGTTGCCCTTGATCCTTTTGCGCGAGCTTCCGAGACTTCTTCTAACATTGAGCTTCTTGAAGAAATTGTTCGGGGTAGTATTACAGACTTCCAAGCTGAGCTAGAGGAAGTTTCTGCTGACAAAGAATCCCTCATGACCGCTTTAGCCGAAGCTGACGCGGAGGTTCCTCCACTTGACTTAGACAGCTTCGTGCAGGTCATTCTAGGCTCTCCACTACCTTCGCAGGTTGTCACTACTCCGCCTGTTGTCGATGTTTTCGAGGTTTCACTCGACGAGTTTGGGTCGAACGTGGGATTCTCCATGGAGGAATTCCTAGTTAAGACAACACCGATTACAGAGATGGAGGTACCACGCACCGAGACCTTGCAACCTTTGGAGGTTGAGGTACCTTGCACTGAGGCTTTGCAACTCGTGGACGGGGAAGGTGGCCACACTGAGACTTTTCAGCCTACAGATGCGATGGAACCCCGCACTAAAACTTCTCCTCTTGTCGTAGCTGATCCCGCACTCCCTTAGGAGTATTTTACCTTTCAGTTTTTTTATCAGACTTTGTTATTTCCATTTTGTGTATTTCTGCTCGAGATGACTCGATGCCTTTTGTTTGGAACCTAGTACATTGGGTTCCTTTAATTTTGTTCAGGATGGCATGATGCTTATCTTATTGTACTAAGTTTTTATCTTTGCATTAGCATTATTTGCCTTAGTAGTTTTTTAGCTCTTTTAGTCTTTCTTGAGTTGGGTGGTGACTAAGTTTTACACCTTTCCCCCCTGACTTTTTCCGAGCTGATTTTCGTTCAAGGGATGAATATTTAGTTTTAGACATAGATTTTATTCTTGTCCCCGAACTGGTCTTACCCTGAGCCGAGCTGAATCGTTATTCACCGCTCGGGTGAGTTAGTGCGTTTTTTTTTTTGAAACTTAATTTTTACACTAGTTTACGCTCAATGCGGATATTGCCCATGAGCTAAGCTCAACCCGCACCCGAATTGAGTTAGTGCATTTTTTGTTTGCATTCACACAATTGTTCATATGTTCTGTTTTGCACATAGTTTTCAGTCAAGTTTTTCCACGCTGTGGTGGTTTAAGGGGTTTGCTTCTGCTCGTGGCTCGCAGCGGGTCGCGACACCACCGTAGTGGTTTTTTTAATGAAAACCTTGTGAAATGAAAATAAACTTTTATTCATTCTCAGGAATCCTGCGCTGGGGTTTACATAAGAAATCTCATAGAACTGATGGTACAAGTTTTTGCTTTGAGTTTGCACATTTTTTAGTAGTAAGCTTTTAGATGCATTCTGTTCCACGATCTTTGTACCGGCACTCTGTCCTCTGACTCCAGCTTATAGACGTTGTACTGTACTACCTTGGTTATCCTATAAGGACCTTCTCAAGTGGTGCCCAACTTTCCGGCGTCGTACTCCGCTGTGTTGGAGAACACTCTCCGTAGGACTAAATCACCTAGCTCGAAATGATGCACCTTCACCCGTGTGTTGTAGTAACGTGACACGGTGTGTTGATAGTTTTGTAGCCTTACCATTGCGACATCACGTCTTTCGTCTATTAGGTCTAAACTATCAACTAGCATCTTGTTATTTTGTTCCGGATTTACAGTGTTCACCGCCCTCCTGAGGCTTGGGACTGCCGCCTCAGCAGGAACCACCGCTTCCATTCCATAGACAAGAGAGAATGGTGTTTCGTCCGTTGTTTTTTGTGGTGTGGTTCGACACCCCCCACATGACACCATGGAGTTCATTTGCCCAGCCTCCCTTGAAGGCTCCTAATATTTTCTTTAGGTTGCTGAGTAGAGTTTTGTTTAAGGCCTCCGTTTATCCATTCCCTTGGGGATAACGCGAGGTGAACATGCTCAACCTTATCTTCCAGGTCACACAGAACTCCTCGAACTTGTTTGAGATGAATTGCGATCCGTTATTAATCACGATCTCATAAGGTAGCCCATGACGGCATATGATGTTTCTCCATACGAACTTTTGTACTGACGCCTCGGTAACACTCTTGAAGCTCCTGCCTCTATCCACTTAGAGAAATAGTCAGTAAGGACTAAGAGGAATCTCACCCCTCATGTGGACGGGTGTAACGGCCCTACGACATCCATCGACCACCTCATGAATAAATATGGAGAGGAGATAAAGGACAAGAGCTCCGCAGCCTGTGGATTAACAGAGCATGCCTCTGACACATTTCGCATCGCTTGGCGTACTCCTCACAATCCTTCGCCATCGTTGGCCAGAAATATCCTTTGGCGTTTGATTTTTAACACCAAAGTCCGCCCTGGTGAATATGACCCGCACGGACCTTCATGTATTTCTCTAATGATGGTTTCAGCCTCCTCCAGACCAACACATGCTAGGTAAGATCCTTCCATGCTCTGCTTATACAGGAGTCCATAGACAACGCAAAATCTCGCGCTTTGCACCTTTAGCTTACGCGCTTGCCACTTATCTTCAGGAACCTTTCCCGTAGTGATGTATTCTTCTATCGGATTTCACCAATCTTTACTTTTATCGTTGTTACGAGTTGTCCCCCAGTTCGCCTCGGGTGGGACTTCAGGGTTCTCCATCCCGAGCAAAGCGTCAAGATCCTTCATCCCGAGCAGAGCTTCAAGACTCTCCATCCTGAGCTGAGCTTCAGGATTCTTCACCCCGAGCTGAGCTTCAGGATTCTTCACCCCGAGCTGAGCTTCAGGATTTTCCACCCCGATCTGAGCTTCAGGATTCTTCACCCTGAGCTGAGCTTCAGGATTCTCCACCCCGAGCTGAGCTTCAGGACTCTCTACTCCGAGTTGAGCTTCAGAATTCTCCACCCCGAGCTGAGCCTCAAGATTCTCCACCCGAGCTGAGCTTCAGGGTTCTCCACCCTGAGCTGAGCTTCAGGATTCTCCATTCCGAGCAGAGCTTCAGGATTCTCCACCCCGAGCAGAGCTTCGAGATTCTCCACCCCGAGCTGGGCTTCAGGATTATCATCCTTTTTTCAATTCGACTCTTCTAATGCTTGTCTTCTCATCGACCTTGTCTGGATAGCCATAATAGGATTATGACTTGATATACTTGGATCTTTGATTGTCTCCACAATTATCATTCTCCTTGTAGTATTTGAGTTAACTCGAAGCTGTCGAATTGTGATATGATTCTTTGAACCAATGCTAGATATGCCTCCATCCTGGCATCCTTAGCTTTATAATCTCCGCTTACTTGACTAGTCACGAGCTGAGAGTCACTTCGTGCTCGAAGTTCTCTGACGCTGATCCCAAGTGCCAGCCTCAACCCCGCGACAAGAGCCTCATACTCCGACTCGTTGTTTGAGGCGTTGAATACCAGTTTGTAGTATTGTTCAATCACTTCCCCAGTTGGGGACTCCAACCGAACTCCCACTCCGGACCCGGCTCTGGTGGAAGAACCGTCTACATGGAGCTCCCAAGCTTGACCTGGTGGGGAACTTTCTTGACCCCCCAAGCGGAAGCTCAATAAGGAAATATGCTAAGACTTGTGCCTTTATACTTAGACAATTTAGGTACTCTATATCATATTCACTTAGTTCGATCGCCCATTTGACCATTCACCCGGACTAGTTCGTACCGTGCAATATTGTACGTAGTGGCTAAGTCATCATCACCACGATTGAATGTGATTGAAAGTATGGACGGAGTTTCCGAGCCGAGACTACCTCTGCGAGGGCAAGATTCTCCGCCATGGTGTAACTTGTCTCCGCCGAGACCAGACTCTTGCTTATGTAGAAGACTGGTTTTTGTTCTCCCCCTTCTTCCCGTATGAGCACTCCGCTTACTGCGGCTGCAGTGACTACTACGTACAAAAATAAGGGTTCCCCGAGTACTGGCTTTGCGAGTACAGGTGGATGTCCAAGGTATTCTTTCAGCTGTGTAAAGGCATCCTCACGCTGGTCATCCCACACGAACTTCTTATTCCCCTTTAGAAGTTGGAATAAAGGAAGGCACTTGTCTGTCGATTGGGAGATGAATCTATTTAGGGCGGCGATACGCCTGATTAAACATTGCACTTCCTTCAGTGACTTCGGGGATGACATCGAGAGTATCACCATTATTTGATACGGGTTGGCTTCAATCCCTTTTTCAGTGACTAGATACCCCAGGAATTCCCCCGAGGTGACCGCGAAGGTGCACTTCTCAGGATTCAATTTCATCCCATATTGATTCAACATTTAAAACACTTCGATAGGTGATGAACATGCTCATCAGCCTCAAAAGATTTGATAAGCATTTCATCCACATACACCTCCATTATTTTCCCGAGCTGGGCGGAAAACATCTTATTCACCAGTCTCTGGTAAATCGCGCCGGCAATCTTCAACCCGAACGGCATTACCTTGTAACAATAAACAATGTTTTCTCTTGATCGTCTGGATGCATCATGATCTGATTGTAACCAGAGAAAGATCCATGAAGGAGAGTAGTTGGTTTCCCGTCGTGGCTTCTACAAGTCGATCGATGTGTTGGAGGGGAAAGTTATCCTTAGGACAAGATTTGTTCAAGTTGGTGATGTCTACACAGAGTAGCCACTTCCCATTCTTCTTTTTAACAACTACAAGGTTAGCCAGCCAGTCGGGATAATGAACTTCTCGAATAGAACCATTTGCCAAGAATTTCTCCACCTTATCGTTGATGGTCTGCGATTTTTCGGGACCAAGTTTTTGTCGCTTCTGTTTGATGGGCTTGAATGCTATGTCAACATTCAGCTTGTGGGATATTACTTCAAGAGAAATTCTTGGCATATCGCTTGTTGCCCAAGCAAAGATACTCTTGTTGCTCCGCATGAATCTCACTAATTCCCGTCTCAGCTCTCCCTTAAGATGAGCTCTAATCATCATGCATTTGGTGGGGTCGATGTCATCAATCGGTACCTGCACCGTGCGATTTTGGTAACGTTCTTCAGCAGTGCTCTTGTTCTCGTTAGGGTCATCCTTCTCCGAGTCGTTCCGTTGTAAATGACCATGGATGAGCTGGTTTCTGCAGGTTTTCAGAGGATTCGTCACCCCGTGGTTGTCCTGCAGAGCTCTGTAGTTTCTATTGGACTCTATTTTTAAGTCCTAACATGTAGCACATGCTGGAGTTCTTTTGACTTCCGTGTAAGGTTCCCACCCCATTGTTGGTTGGGAACTTCACGCACTGATGATAGGTGGAGGGGACCGCCCTCATCTCGTGCAGCTAAGGCGTGCCCAGGATCGCATTGTACGTCGCGGGACGATCAACCACTGTAAAATCTATCATCTTCAGAACCCCACCTGTGGATACGGGCAGTCGTACCATTCCTAGAGACATCTCAGTTTTCCCACTAAACCATGTTAGAGGATTTGGAGGACCTTTCACCTCGGCTCTCTCAATCCCCATGCACACCAGAGTTTCGAGAAACAATACGTCTACGATGCTCCCGGTATCAATCAGAACCCGTGAGACCTCACAGTTGGCTCTGATATCAACTTGGACCACCAGAATATCTTCATGTGGGTGATTTCGCGGCTTGGGGCCAAGGCGAACCTAGCCTTCCTAAATTCAGCTTTCGTTACGTGGGATTTGATTGATCGTACTGAATCTCGACAGTGTCTCGATCTTCCCAAAATGAAGTCTATACGCTTCTTTTGAGAAGATTTAGAGGTCTCCGCTCTCTCAAGACTTTGGGTTCGCTTTGGTGCGTGTTCCTGGTCGCGGTGCTCCACTGCTTCTATCTCGCGTCTAACTTCCTCCAAGTCGATATTCGCAGCTTCCAAACCGTCTTGCGCAAGTTTCTTACTTATAAAACTTTTCAGCTTGAAGCACTCGTGTGTGAAAATTCCATTGCATTTGTGGAGTTCGCAATAGGCGTCCGGATTATGCCCCATCATCCTTGATCCGTCTTTGCTAGGGGGTCTCTTCCTCCCTTTTTCTACGTTGTAAGAGTGTGATCCTCCACTTCCTCCTCAGGGTCTCCCTGCTATCCTTCTTTTTGAACTTCCTCTTTATGAATCCTGCCTCAGAACCCTTAGCAGGATTCTTAAAATTCATTGACAGAGCCACCTTCTCTTCTTTTTGCGGCAATCCAGTTAGTGGAGCGATGAATGGCGTCCTCTATAGTGTCTGGCTTATGGATAGTCAAATCAAAGTGAAATGGAGACTCATGCCAAAGTTCATGTTTCAGTGCACCTAGCGCGGTGGACTCACTGGCTACATCAACTTTTTCCTTTACGGCCTTGAAACGCTCAATAAACTTTCGCAGAGGTTTCGTTGGACCTTGTGTCACCGTCCATAGGTCGGTGTTCGAAGCACCCTTCTCCATGAAAATGGCAAAATGCTTCACAAACGCCACTGATAGCTGGGTGAAGCTATCAATTGACCCAGACTCGAGTTGTGAGAACCACTCCAGAGTGGACCCTGTAAGGTTCTCCACAAACAATTTGCAGTACCCCGCATCCTTCTGTTCTTCACTGAATTGAGCATGGGTCATCGCGATCCGGAAGGCGGTCATATGTGCCTTCGGATCAGTTTTCCCTTTATAGAGGAGAAGCCGAAGCTTCCCGGTCTCTTTTATCCTAGTTTTCGTGATGCGCGGAGTGAATGGAGTCCTCTCCGTCTCCGCAATGATATGATCAATCTCTGGTGCTGCGCTCGACGCACGATGGACCTTTGACATCATGGCGAGTAACTCAGCGTGTGTCTTTTCGATTGACCGACGCAAGGTCTCGTAGTCTCCCGCACCTGGGCCAAAAGGGAGCTCACCAGTGTTGTATGTTGTACCCCGAGCTGAACTCGGAGTGTTCAAGACATCTTTTCCACCATGGGGAATAGAACCAACTCCTCCACGAGAATTCTATGGGGGTCAGAGTTGTTCCCACTAAGAATAAAACCCCGAGGTCCCGGTTGGGTTCGGCTTGCAGAGCCTCCTGTTCCGACGGGATCCTTACACGGAGGTTTATCGTTGTCACCGGTGGAGGCAGATTCCTCTGCGTTCCCAACCGCACCTCCATCTCGGTCTGGGCACTCGCGAAGGTCGCCAACTGGGTTGTCACGTTCTCCTTGTGACTGTTGAAGCGAGCAGCGAGTGCATCACTTGATTATTTCTGTCTTCCGACAGAATTCACCAGGGTCGCGAGCAGAGTCCTCGCCTCTGCTAGAGCATCAACATCTGGGTTGTTCACTGGTGGATCCATCTCTTCTTGCTAGGTAGGGTGACTTCTTCAGAAATTTCTTCGAGTGCCCACAGTCGGCGCCAAATTGTGAGAGCATAATTTCCCTCACACCCAAATTGATCAGAATATATGAACGAAAATGATTCTTTATTGAAAAGTGTATGTGATTACAATGATCTCCCAGGAGTTTACAAATTCTCTCAAGTATATGCTAAGTTTTACCAAGGATTTTTTGGTCCTCCCTTCAGACCTCTACCTAGCCTCTTTATACCGCTCTCTTCACGGTTCCCTTGTATCTCTCGCACTCAATGCCCCCTTTAGTGCTCCTGATACGCAGTTACTTCTTTTGAATATCTCGTAACCGTCCTTCCAGCCCGCTCTCCTTGCTCCTTTGGAGACTCCGTGCACCGGGCTTCCTAACGAGTTGAGACGGCCCAAGCGAAGCTCCGCTCGTGATGGGTTTTGCTGGCCCATTATCCACTTCTCTTGTTCACGGGCCTTGAGTGGCTTGCTGCGTGCAGAGCTCTCTTTGCTCACCGTGCTCTCCGCGCACTAAGCTCTCTCTGTTCACCTTGCTCTCCACGCACTGAGCTCTTTCTCTGCTCACTGTGCTCTCCACGCAGTGAGCTCTCTCTGTTCTCCGTGCTCTCCGTGCACTGAGCTTTCTTTGTTCTCCATGCTCTCCGCGCACTGAGCTTTCTCTGCTCATCGTGCACTCCGCGTACTGAGCTCTCTCCGCTCATCGTGCACTCCGCGCACTGATCTTTCTTTGCACACCGTGCACTCCGCACACTAAGCTCTCTCCGCTCACCGTGCACTCCGAACGCAGCTGGGTTTGAGGTGGCCCGCTCCAACTCATTCCTATTTTTTCTTCACCATAATCCGAACTGAGCCTATTAATTGACCCAAATCAATTAGTGTGCCCACAAATATTACCATACGTAAATGTTAATAGATAAAGGTAGGTGTTTTAATGAGATTTTCTCTTTTAAAACCAATATAGTTGTTTTTTAGTCTATTATATATATATATATATATATATATATATATTTTTAAAAATATATATGTATATATTCAATGAGTATTTTTTAGTTTAAATTTAAGTCTTTAAAATTGCTGGGCAAAAGTGATTGAAAACATGTGTTGGGTGCTTATTATGAGCTGTCTAATAATGAAATTTAGTTACGTATACAATCAACCTACCAATGCCATCTTTCATATGCTATAATAAAACATAATGATGCGTATAGAAATGTTATTATCTAGGAGGAATCTTCTGGATTGCTTACGAATTACGATCAATTTCATTTCTGATCTAATCGTGGTCCACTTAATAACAACATGTATCATTTTCTACGTGGGATTTTTTTTTTTTTTATAAAGGGATGTATAAAATTTTAAGGTTTTAGTAAAATATAATTTATTTTATTACATACTACATAAGTAGATATATTAATAGTTAGATTGAGAAATACTCTTTACCAATATATATACCATTTATCTGATACTAATATACAAACATATCTTACAAATACGATAATAAACTATTTTATAAATTTTACGGATGCTTATCAACTTTTATAATAGTTAGATTGAGACATACTCTTTACCATATATATATACCATTTATCTGATACTAATTTACAAACATATCTTACAAATACAATAATAAACTATTTTATAGATTTTAAACTACGTAAAACTTTCTCTTTCTTTCAGCTCTCTCTTCCTTTTCTCTCATCCTCACCAGATCTGAGATTGGGATTTGTTAAAGGTTGAAGGCGAGACCACCACCGACTCTCCTCTTCTGACTACAACACTGTGCTCCGAGGTACGGAGTCTCCGGTGACATCCAGCACCGTGAGACTCGGCGGCTAGGGCATCAACCGTGGATCCCTCCGACGATGCTGCAAAAAATATTTTGATGTCAAGCAACAGAACAGCGGTGAGAAGCTTCTGGCAAGGCGGGGAACTCTAACAAAGTGGCTTCGCGGCTTCCAGGCAGGAGGACGGTGACTCTCCGGCATCGAATGACATCTCCGGCAGTGAAGATCTTTATTCGCCAAAAGAACGGCGGCCACGAACGTCGGTGCTTCGCTTGAGGACGGCGTCACAAGGCGGAAGTGGTTATACCGAACCAATGGCGGTCCAGATCTGTCCTCCCTGTCGGCGGCGGATCTCTTTTCCGGTGATGAACTGTGGTGCAAGACGGAAACGGCGGCAAACCGGCTCCTCCTCCTCATCTATTTTCTCTGACTCGCTTGGGCGATTGGTGACTCGCTTCCACTCCGGCTAGCCGGACTCCGAAATTCATTTTCGGCGTCATTCGCAGATTAGGCTCGCCGGCGGCTACACTAGGGTTTTCCTAGTTAGTCAATTTTAACCTAACCATGGTTTTTAATTTTAAGTGCAGTTAAATTTAATAACTATGGTTTACCTCTTTAGGTTAGGTTAATTTTAAAGTGGGCTTTGGGGTTTTTGTTTGTAGTGATTTTTGGAGTTTTGATCTGGGCCTAATTTTTAGGATTTTATAAAGGCTTATATCTGGATGTAAATATATGCTTTCAATAGAATATCTTTTAACAAAAAAAAAACTATTTTATAGATTTTACGGATGCTTATCAACTTTTATAATTTTTAATCTGTTTATAAACCATTTAGTAAAAAATTTATAAAACATATGTGTTTACGAGATCAATGAGAAACTGTTTAAAAAAATTTTCTAAGTTTTTATTAGATGGTGTTTTGTGTTATGCGTCGAATAAATATTTTCTATTAAAATATAATTTTAAATTATAATAACGTAGTATACATTATATTATGAAATATATACATATACATATAGTACTTATGATTATAAATTTTTGCAAAAAATAAATATATATAAATACTAAAATAAATGTTAATAACATATTTTTAAAAAATACATTTAATATATTAATTTCAAAACTATGATTATATATGTAAATAGAAAGAGTGTATGAATAATATATATATATATATATATATATATATATTATATT
>OVBE01010853.1:0-14644 GCA_900406425.1 Iberis pinnata
CCGAAATATATATACAAAAACGAAAAAAATTCTAGTCAAAATACGGGTTTCTACACCGACTCACCGAAGGAACATGACGCCTAGCCAACTGCCCTGCAATGATGACGAAACGAGTATAAATAAGGACTGAACCCGAAGTGAAAAGGGGTTGGCATTTATAGAGAGAGAAAGCTTTAGAGAGAAGAAGAGAGAACATATCGACGACCTGACTTTCTTTCGTGAACGCATCGACGACCTGAGTTCATTTGTAACACCTTTAAGCGCGTCGGACTTCTCGACGTGCCTCTCATTGTTTCACTTGTAATCCCCCTTTATCAAATACGAACCTAAATCTTAGGATCGACGATCCTAGATTCAACAATTGGCGACTCTACTGGGGAATATTTGATAAAGAAAAACCACCTCTCAAGACGCACCAAGAACATGGCTTCCACAAGCAACGTAGACGAGCACGTACACGTCGAAGATATTACGCACCTAGACGATCAAAACGTCGAGACCGCTGACCCGAAGACGCCGAATCGACCACTGAAATAGAATCCCAGGACTACCCACACAAGAAGAGACGAGCCTGACGCTAATGCGTCGATTAGAGGAGCAAGAAAACGAGTCTCACCAACTAAGAATCAAACTCGAAGCGGTGATGACAGCGAGCCTGAGAAGAGCCGAGCTGGAGGTCTTGAACAAAAACCTCTTTGGATCGATGGACGCATCTACACCAATCACAGGAACTCAGCAAGATCGCGGCCCGGATCGCCGCGAAGAACCAATGACGCACTGCTACCTCTCCAGCCCGAACGACGAAATAAAGGCATTAAAAGCCTAGTTACGAGAGGTGAGCTCGCTAGTCCATAAGGCGACCAGCTTAGCTCCAGAAATTGAGCGAGTCGTCAAAGAAACTCAGCGAACTACATTCACCAGGAGAATAATAGAGACCAAAATAAAGCATACCGCGAAGATCAAATTCCAGACGTTTGAAGGAAACGCCGACCCACTCATTATATGACAGCTTTCACCATCGCGATGGGACGCACCCAATTCTCCAACGAAGAGCGGGATGCTGGGCTCTGCTAGTTGTTCGTAGAAAACTTGGGCGGCGCTGCGCTCTCTTGGTTTTCCCACCTCGAAGCTAGGTCTATCGACAACTTCCAAAAGTTGTCGACAGCCTTCATCAAACGCTACTCCATGTTCATGGAGAAGAAGACATCAACCACCGATCTATGGTCCCTAAGTCAGGGCCCACGCGAATCCCTGAGGATGTTCGTAGAATGATACAAAGAAGTGGTTTCAAAGGTCGTAACCTCCGACGAAGCTGCTATCGCTGCATTGAGAAATGCCTTATGGCACGAATCAAGGTTCCGCGAAGAGTTGTTGCTGAATCAACTCCAAACGCTAGAAGACGCCTTGCATAGGGCCAATCGCTTTATCGAAATGGAGGAAGAGAAGGCCGCAATGGCCCGAAAGCACACCAAGGCGTACCATGGAAAAGAGAAAGAAGAACAAGTTGAGCCTCGCCAGTTTTATGAAAGTCACATGAAGTAAGATAAAGGAAAACGAAACACAAACTACCTCGTCGAAGAGCGCAGACCGCCGGCATATCAAAGGCGGGATAACGACAGAAACGCCTACTGCGGATTTCACAATCGACAGGGGCACAACACGGCTGATTGTCAGTATTTGAAGGATACGCTGCTCAAGAAGTACCAAGAGAACTGAGGGTGCGATGGACAGAGATGACCAAACCAGTATCCATCGCGTAATCACATAGAGCGCTCGCAACATTGCCCTCCGAACCAGGATCACGAAGAGAGGGGAAGGCCACAGAGACAGTCAGTCGACAAAGACATGGCCCCACCGCACCAATGTAACAACAACGAAATGGATGAAGATGTTCCCCCTCCACGACGACAGATTAACATCATCCTAGGTGGACTCGAACGACGCGGGGACAGCATACGATTGCCACGAGGACGGACCACTTGGTCCCGAACTTAAGAGGCAGCGATCAGCAAGCAAATGGGACACGAACCAATCCAGTTCACCGTCGACGATTTGATCGTGCTCGATGGCATATAAAAGGATTTTTCCTCATCAAACTCATCATCGGAGACTGCGAGGTGACACAAATCCTCGTTGACAATGGCAGCTCCGTTGACATAATCTTTAAGAGCTCCCTCCAAAAAATGGAGATCCGTGAAGAAGCCATCAAGAGAACCACGCAGTCGCTCATCGGCTTTAGCGGCAACTCAGTTGAGACCATCAGAACTATCAAACTCCAGTAAGAGCCGGAGGAAGCGCCACTACGACCAAATTCCAGGTAGTCAACGAGCACCCAATCTTCAACGCCATCTTAGGGACCCCATGGCTCGCAGCAACCAAGGCGATGGTTTCAGTCTTCCACCAGTGCGTCAAAATACCAACGACGAGAGGAACGATCACTCTCAGAAGTAACCAAAGAGCGGCGAGAACTCGTTTCATCGCCGAGCATAAAGCTCGCAAAAGCGCGAAATTATAGCAGTTACAGCTGGGACGCGATGAGAGACCCGACGTCCCTAAAGAACGAGGGGATCCGCACTGCAAAACCATCGATCAAGTCAACATAGATGCGCAAAGTCCAGATTGGTGCGTCGGAGTTGGTCACGAGCTCGATGAGGTGATTAGAGTTGAGCTGATCGCGTTCCTCAAAGAAAACTCTGACTCATTTGCCTGGTCACTAGAATCAATGACGGGCATCGACCTCAGTATAACGTGCCACGAGTTAAACATCGACCCAACATTCAAGCCAATTAGACAGAAGCGCCACAAACTAGGTCCCAGACGAGCGTAGGCGATGAACGACAAGGTGGAAAAACTATTGCACGCCAGGTCCATTACCGAAGTCAAATACCCGGAGTGGCTGGCAAACCCCATCGTGGTAAAAAAGAAGAACGACAAATGGTGGGTCTGCGTCAACTTCACGGATCTGAACAAAGCTTGCCCAAGAGACAGCTACCCGCTACCGCATATAGACCGCCTTATTGAAGCGACCATCGGGAACGAGATACTATCGTTTATGGAAGCTTTTTCATGCTATAATAAAATAGTGATGCATCCCGTTGACAGAGAGAAAACGGCCTTCATCACCGATAAAGGGACATACTGCTATCGCGTCATGCCATTCGGGCTGAAAAACGCAGGCATGATGTATCAAAGACTGGTTAACCGAATGTTCGCCGATCTACTAGGAATGTCTATGGAGGTGTAAATCGACGATATGCTCGTCAAATCCTTATCCAAGATGGACCACATCGAGCATCGACGCTGCTGTTTCGCCATCCTTAACCAATACGGGATGAAGCTAAACCCACCAAGTGCACGTTCGGCGTAACCTCTGGCGAGTTCCTTGGCTACATCATCACCCAAAGAGAGATATAGGCGAATTTGAAGCAGATTAAGGCCCTTATCGACCTTCCCTCACCAAAAACCACGCGCGAAGTCTAGCGCCTAACCGGATGCGTCGCAGCACTCAACAGATTTATCTCGCGATCTACCAACAGATGTCTTACCTTTTATCAGCTGTTGCGCGGGAACAAGAGGTTCGACTAGGACGAAAAATACAAGCAAGCATTTAAGGAGTTGAAGGAGTATCTATCCAAGCCGCCCATATTAGCAAAGACCAAAGACGGAGAAACCCTTTACCTCTATATATTGGTGTCTGCGATAGCAGTTAACGGCGTGCTAGTCAAAAGGATTGCAGCAAACAACGTCCAATATTCTACACCAGAAAACCCGTAGACGGTGTGGTGATTCGGCACCCCACCTTAAAAAAGTTGGCCTACGCTGTCGTTATCGCCGCCAGGAAACTGTGACCCTACTTTCAGTCGCACTCCATCGCAGTCTTGACAGCCCAGCTACTACGCGCCATATTGCACAGCCCAAGCTAGTAAGGAAGGATGGCAAAGTGGGCTATCGAGCTCAATGAATATGACATCAACTTCAGAGGGAGCACAAGCGCGAAATCTCAAGTGTTGGCAGACTTCATCACCGAGCTTCCTCCAGAGTTAATCGAAGGCGCCGAAGCACCCCAGATATGGACATTACACGTCGACGGGTCCTCTTGTTTGGGGGGGATCAGGAGTCCGGATATGTCTAGAATCCCCAGAAGGTGTAATTATAAAGCAATCTTTCTGTCTTGGCTTCAATGCGTCAAACAATAAAGCATAATACAAGGCGATCATAGCAAGGCTCAAACTAGCAAAAGGCATCGGGGCGATGCAGATCCAGGAATTTTACGATTCACAGCTCGACGCGAGCCAGTTCGCAGGAGATTCCGAAGCAAAGAGTGAGAGGATAGATGCATATCTTCGCGTTGTCCAACGCCTGGCAAGGGAACTAGAGTATTTCGAGATCGTCAAATTCCCAAGAAGCAAGAACAAAATAGCAGACGCATTAGCCACCATAGCCTCTTTTAGTGACTCCAGTCTACGACGCACCATCCCGGTTGAAGAAATCCAGAGGCCTAGTATAAGCCTCGACCTCGTCCATTTCATCGACGACCACGACATCGCGGAAGACGACGTCGAATTCGGAGCACACCACGAAGCTCCCGCCACCGACTAGCGTGATGAAATCAAGCTTTACATAGCCGATGGCACCCAACCCGATGATAAGTGGGCAGCGCGGCGACTAAAAGCCAAAGCTGCTCACTATATGATGATGGATGGACACCTTTGCGACGAGACTCAACCGGCATCTTACTAACTAGCCCCAGCCCCGAAGAAACAGAGCGCATCATTCGAGAAACACACGACGGTGCGGGAGGAAATCACTCCAACGGACGAGCCTTAGCACTAAAGATCAAGAAGCATGGCCATTTATGGCCCACCATGATAGCTGACTGCCACAAATACGCCCTGAAATGAAAACAATGCCAACGTCACGCCCAAAATATCCACCAAACAACAGAGCTCCAGCGCAGTTCAGCCTCGCCCTACCCCTTTATGCGATGGGCAATGGACATCGTCGGGCCAATGCCCTCTCCGCGCGGACGAAAATTCCTCCTTGTCATGACGGACTACTTTACCAAGTGGGTCGAAGCCAAATCCTACGCCGAAATACATGACACCCAGGTACAGAACTTCGTCTGGAAATACCATCATATACAGGCATGAACTACCCTACGAGATCGTCACAGATAACGGGACGCAATTCTGCTCTCACCAATTCAAAAACTTGTGCATAAAATGGAAGATTCGACTAAGCCATTCAACATCGCGGTATCCACAGGGAAATGGATAAGCCGAAGCAACAAACAAAACCATTGTCGACGGCCTAAAAAAAAGACTGGAGAAGAAGAAGGGCCTGTGGGCCGATGAACTGGATGAAGTCCTATTATCGCACCGAACAACACCGCAGATAGCAATAAACCAAACTCCCTTCTCCCTGGTTCACGACATCGAAGCGATTGTACCCTCAAAAATCAACGTCTACAACCTTAGAAGATTAAAACTCCCCGAGAACAGCGATGTTAACGATGCGATGCTACATGATCGACTCGACGAAGCAAAAGAATCTCGTGACAGAGCTCTCCTATGCATACAAAACTACCAACAAGCTGCAGTAAGGTACTACAACAAGAATGTTAATGTCCGACGATTCAGAGAAGGCAACTTAGTCCTACGCCACGTCTTAGACAACACGAAGGGGTATAGAGCAGGCAAACTCGGCGTGAAATGGGAAGGTCCCTACCAGGTCGTCAAAATCTTTAAACCAGGCGTCTACCAGCTGGCCGGCCTAGATGGAACAATGCAACCTTGCTCTTGGAATGTGCGCCACCTCAAGCTCTACCACTACTAACTCAGGTATGGACGCACCATGAACTACGGATGGCTTGATAGGTACGTAGGCAGCCCGAAATAAGGGTCCAATTGTGACATTACAAAAAANAGTTCACTTCAGACTTTTCAAGTAAAACAAAAGCCGAATACAGAGACGTCAGGGTCAAAAGGACAAAGATGAATACAGAGAACCACGTCAACATTATAGCAAGGTATTTGAGAAAAAGAAAGACTTGATCAATTATGTTCATGGTCAAGGGAGTCAGGCGCATACCTTACCTAGACGAGCAGATGATAACCCAAAAGCTTTCTGCGAATTTCACGGAAGATCGGGGCACAACACTGATGAACGTAGACACCTTAAGAATATGGTTTCAAAGACCCTCGATTGGTCCAGATATATAACCGCCGAAGAGGGATAGAGAGGATGTGAATGACGAGGTCCAGCCCATACTGTGTCGACGAATTAACATAATAATGGGTGGACTGCATCATTGATACGATTTCGTTAGGGCGATCAAGAAGCCGGAACATAGGGCGTCGATATCAGTGGCCAGTGCCTCGTCTATTAGTGGAGACGAGGATTTAATTAAGTTCACACAGGCATACGCATATGGCGTAGACACTCCACATAACGATTTCCTTGTCATCAAACTAATGTTTGCGGATTGCGAAGTGTCCAGGGTTTTGATAGATACATGGAGCTCGGTGAACATTATTTTTAAAGTGACTCTCGCCAAAACGGAGATGGATAAGATAAAGATAAAACCATCATCCCAGGTACTCACAGGTTTCAGTGGTGAAACAGTCACCGCAGCCGGAAGCATCAAACTTCCGATAAGCATTATGGGCGTAACTCGCATTGTCAAACTGCTGGTCGTTGACAAGCACCCGGTTTTTAATGCAATTTTGGGTACTCCGTGGCTGTTTATGATGAAGGTTGTGGTGTCCGTGTATCACCAATGTATGAAGTTTCCTACTCCCAAAGGAACGAAGACGGTCAGAGGAAATCAACAAGCTGCACGTACTTGCTTTATAGCCGAGCATAAAGCCCGGAAGAAGTCAGAAGCATAACAATTATCGATGAAATTCGACAATTCGCCAGGGCCCGTCGACCAAATCTCCATTGATGATAATGATCCATCACGACGCACTAACGTTGGCCGTTATCTACAAAAGGGTATCCGAGATGAACTTATCTCATTTCTGAAAAACAACGTAAGTACCTTTGCATGGACGATGTCCGATATGACAGGCATTGACCCGTCGATCATGTGTTATGAACTCAATGTCGACCCCACTATGAAACCTGTCAGGTGGAAACACCGGAAACTAGAATTTGAGCGAAACCAAGCGGTTAATGACGAGGTGGAAAATTATTGCAAGACGGTTCTATAGTCGAAGTCAAATACGCTGATTGGATAGCCAATCCTGTTGTGGTCAAAAAGAAGAATGGGAAGTGAAAGGTCTGCATCGACTTCACCAACTTAAATAAGGCATGCCCGAAAGACAGCTTCCCGCTTCCCCATATCGATCGTCTGGTTGAGGCTACGGCAGGCAATGAACTACTTTCTTTCATGGACGCATTCTCCGGTTATAACCAAATTATGACGCACCCAGACGATCAAGACAAAACCGCTTTCATTACTGACCGCAGCATATATTGTTATCGAGTAATGCCATTTGGATTAAAAAATGTCGGAGCGGCGTACCAACGATTGGTTAACAAAATGTTCTCGTCCCAGTTGGGCAAGACCATGGAAGTGTACATAGATGATATGCTTGTGAAAAGCACCTCGGCGTCCGATCATGTATCACATTTACGAATCTGCTTTCAAATCCTTAATCTGTACGGGATAAAACTCAATCCAGCGAAGTGTACGTTTGGTGTAAAGTCTGGTGAATTCCTTGGCTATGTCGTGACCCAAAGGGGGATAGAAGCCAATCCTAAGCAGATCTTTGCCATCATCAATGTGCCATCTCCTCGGAATATAAGAGAAGTGCAGCGGCTGATGGGCAGGGTCGCTGCCTTAAACAAATTCATATCTAGATCGATGGAGCGGTGCCTTCCTTTTTATCAACTTCTCATGGGAAATAGGACATTCAACTGGGATGAAAAATGTGAAGAGGCATTCTCGAAGCTAAAGGAATATATCTCAACACCGCCTATCTTGGCTAAGCCCCTCGATGGGGAAACATTATTGCTCTATATTTCCGTTTCAGCCGCGGCTGTTAGTGGAGTTTTGGTCAGGGATAATCATGGTGAACAAAAACCCATATTCTACATCAGCAAGATACTTGATGGGGCAGAGACGAGGTACTCGATGTTGGAAAGGCTAGCCTACGCAGTCGTTGTTAGTGCATGGAAACTCAGGCCCTATTTTTCAGTCTCATTCAATCGTAGTAATGACTACTCAGCCACTGCGAACCATCCTGCATAGTCCAAGTCAATCAGGACGAATGGCAAAATGGGCTATTGAGCTTAGCGAGTATGATATTGAATTTCATAATCGGGCTAGTATCAAGTCCCAAGCTCTCGCAAATTTTCTACCAGAAACTTGGAACCTATACGTTGATGGTTTGTCGCGTTCAAATGGGTCCGGTGTTGGAATTTGCCTCAAATCTCCAATGACGGATATTGTCGAACAATCTATCAAGCTCAAGTTTGCTGCTTCAAACAATGAAGCTGAGTATGAAGCAGTTCTCGCCGGACTCCATTTAGCAAAAAGTATGGGGGAAAAGAAAGTCCGCGTCTATTGTGATTCCCAGCTCGTTGTCAATCAGTGTAGTGGCGATTACGAGGCGAAGGATGAGCGAATGACATCTTACCTCCGCCTCGTCCAAGATCTCAAGAAAGGGTTCGACGACGTCGAGATTGTGAAAATTCCTAGAAGCAAAAACACTTCCGCGGATAACTTAGCAACTTTAGCCTCTGCTCTGGTTAGTGGGTTAACACGTTCGATCCCAATCGAGGAGATCACAGTGTCGAGCATACTGTACCGACGAGTGCACACGGTAGACGTGACATGTAATGATAATGCTATGAATGATGTTGTAGTGCCTGATGATGAGCTTGCAGTGGGTGACTGGAGGTCAGAAATAACTGCTTATATACGAGATGGCACGCTGCCACCTGATAAATGGGCAGCTCGGCGCCTCAGGATAAGAGCTGCAAGGTATGTTATAATCGAGGGTGAGTTATTTCGACGAGATATATCTGGGGTTTTGTTAAGATGAGTGTCTCAAGACGAAGCAAAGCGCGTTATGGCCGAAACACATGAAGGGGCCTGCAGGAACCATTCTGGCGGACAATCACTGGTAATCAAAATCAAGCGCCATGGCCATTTTTGGCCAACAATGGTTTCAAATTGTCAAACTTATTACTTGAAGTGTGAACAATGTCAACACCATGCCTCGACGAGTCATCAACCGGCCGAGTACTTACGAGTATCAACACCTCCTTACCCTTTTATGCGGTGGGCTATGGACATTGTTGGGCCTTTCCCCGCGTCAAAGCAAAGAAAGTTCCTGCTAGTGATGGTAGATTATTTCTCAAAATGGGTAGAAGCAAAAGCTTATGCTAAAATCCAAGATGTCGATGTCTAAAACTTTGTGTGGAAGTATATTATTTGTCGTCATGGACTACCTTACGAGATCGTGACCGACAATGGCACTCAGTTCTGTTCACACAAATTTAAAGGTTTTTGCAAAAAGTGGAAGATTAAGCTCATCCATTCGACGCCCCGGTACCCGCAAGGCAATGGACAAGCTGAGTCGATTAACAAGACTATTGTGGACGGCCTTAAGAAACAACTAGAAAGGAAAAAGGGTGTTGGGCAGATGAGTTGGACAGTGTCCTTTGGCCATATCGTACAACACCCCGCTCATCAACTAACGCAACTCTTTTTTTCCCTCTCACACGATGTTGAAGCTATGGTTCCCGCCAAGGTCAACGTTTACATCTTACGACGAATGATGTTACCACAGCACGACAATCTCAACAACGAACTAATGCAAGACAGGCTCGACGAACTGCGAGACCAAGCGCTAGTACGTATGCAGCACTATCAGCAAATGCCAGCTCGACACTATGATAAACGAGTTCGACCAAGGCATTATGTTGTTGGAGACCTTGTGCTACGCCACGTTTTTGATAATACAAGGGAATATGTAGAAGGAAAATTGGGAAGCAATTGGGAAGGACCGTATGAAATTATTGAAATTGTCGCACCAAACGTTTACCAGCTGACCACGCTCGACGGACAACAGCTACCGCGGCCTTGGAATGGATGACACCTTAAACTCTATCTCTAATCTTTTTTCGTTTCGTTGTAATAGAACTACGTCTGGCTTGATCCCTCTAAAATGGGTATGTAGGCAGTCTTCGTGATATAAGAAGGCGCAACTTCTTAAACTAAAAAACTCATGTACTTCGAGTTTTTTTCTCGTTTGATTTTTTGAAGGGGGATTTGGTTGTCCCCATTGAGCATTGTTCAAAGGAACTTCGCATTTTCGGAAACAAACGAGCTAAAGCCTCGTCAATCTTATACGAGCTAAAGCCTCGTCGATCTTATACGAACTAAATTCTCGTCAATCTCAAACGAGCTAAAGCCTAGTCGATCTCAAACAAGCTAAAGCCTCGTCGATCCTAAACGAGCTAAAGCCTCGACGATCCTATACGAGCTAAAGCCTCGTCAATCTTATACGAGCTAAAGCCTCGTCGATCTCAAACGAGCTAAAGCCTCGTCGATCCTAAACGAGCTAAAGCCTCGACGATCCTATACAAGCTAAAGCCTCGTAGATCCTATACGAGCTAAAGCCTCGTCGATCTTAAACGAGCTAAAGCCTCGTCGATCTCAAACGAGCTAAAGTCTCGTCGATCCTATACGAGCTAAAGCCTCGTCGATCTCAAAAGAGCTAAAGTTTTGTCAATCTCAAACGGGCTAAAGCCTCATCAATCCCAAGATAGACTAAGGACTCGTTCACCCAAATCCAGTTAAAACTTCGTCAATCTAAAAAGCATCTTCGTCGAAAAAGGTCCAAAGGTCAAAAATTTGTAACTTCACTTTTGCGGCATAGAATTTATGCAAAAAGCCTTGTCTATTAATCGCTTGGCGAAATTTCGTAATAAAAGTTTTACAAGGGGCCAAAAATAAGTTAAAAATACAAAAGACATACGATCATAAAAACTATGGAACCCGACAAAAAAAACAAAAAAAATTCTAAGTTAAGGATAGTTCTTAAGCCGGAGCACTTGGGGGGAGGAGTCTTAGTCGCAGTAAGTTCCACAATCGAAGCTTCGACCCCGCTTGTATGGACTCGCCCGACTTCCTCTTGAGAAAGAAGTTCGTGATTTGACCCCGACTTGTTAATTACTGGAGAGACCCCCAAATCTTCGTCAGATAGGGGGAAAATCTCTATCTCGGCTACTTTTTCGGTCAAGGTCTTGAGGCTTTTCTTCAAATTATCTATAATGGCTTCGGGCACCGAACCGCCCATCTCCTCAATAAGCCCCATAACGCCGAGCGTCCCTTCAATCGTCCTAAGATTCTTTGCTGCTGTCTCAGCTGCCTTACGACTATCCATGTGTCGTCGAATCCTCTCAAATCGAGCAGCACACTTCTCTTGCATCTGCTGCCCCTTCTTCAAGAAGAGAGCGTCTCGACCAGCTTGCTCTAACCCCAAGGTCTCCTTCACGACGGCGAGCTTGTCCTTTACCTTAGCACTCTCCTAAAGTAGACGATTCTTCTCCTCCTCGAACTCTTCTCTTTGGCTCCTGCCTGTTTCGACGAGGCGCATGTTCTCTTCGTTCAGGTTGTCTAATTGCAGCCGCAAACGGGTTATTTCGACCTCTAGATCCTTCCTCTTTTGCGCATCCATCGCCGCGGCTGCACTACACTGATCGACGATCTTCTGAATCTCGTCGAGAGAAGATGTAGACTTCGCCAACTTGGTGTCGTACATCGTGATCATCGCGTTGGCCGCAGCAAAAAATGCATTCAAGAAACCCACTTTAGCAAAGATAATTCCCTGATAAACGGCATCATTGACCAACCCAGCTGCGTCCGGGAAGGAGAAAGATAAGGGAACAGGAGCTCGACGAGGCCTCTTTTGGAGAGCAGCCTCGTCTTCAGCATTATCGTCGAATAACTCTTCAATGTAGACGTACATATTGTCAGCCTCATCATCAGCAGGGGTATCTTCGTTATCCAAGTCCATGGTAGAACTTGGATCAGTAGGCTGAGTTACGGCCTTCTTAGTCTCTATACCCTTCATCTCTCCCGCTGCAGTCCTCTGTTGAGTAGGTTGAGTTACGACATGCGCTTTGCCTTTAGTTTTGCCCGCAGCAGCCTGAAGTCCGAGCTTCTCTTGAAGTTGTTCAGAGAGATCGGCTTGCTCTTTTGCCTTTTCCTTTTTCCTAACATCTAGAGCTGCCTTCGTCGTACTCACTAAAGCACCCATATTCGACAGTTTCTTAGCTATCTTCTTTCTAGCCCCTGCCTCGGCCTTAACATCCTTTTTCTGAGTGTCGACTTCAGCCTGAGTCTTCATCGAGCATTCTCTCAGGCTCTTCAAAAAGTCAGACGACATTCTTGGCTTCAAGGAGTAGAAATAGTGATCTCGTCTAGCTGAAAATACGACAGGATAAGTAATTGATTAAATGTAAGCAATATTGACAGAGAATATTCACCTGAACCAATGCGTGATAGACTTCGTCTAACTCTTGCCACGTCCACTTCTGGCCACTTAAGGATTGAAGCCTTAAATAATTTATCGAATGAGTCTGAAAAGCAATCAGGAAAAACTTCGAAGGGAAATGGTTTATCTGCAAAAAGAAGATAGAAAAATTAGCTATTCAGTAATAATGACATACTCAATAGCCGAAGCACTACCAATTTCGAGAGCCCAATCACGTAAGTATTCTCGTCCAAGGTTAGGGACTGCCGCGTCGTTTATGTTAACAAAAAAGTAGCATTTCTTCCAATCCCACACTTTACTTTTAGCCCCAGTAAGAAGAGTATACCTCGGCCTCATCCTCACATAGAAGAATCTAGTATCAAAATTAAGGGAGTGATCCCCACTCTTCACAACCTTGTACACCTTATGGATGGTCGCTAAAAGGTCAAAAAAATCTATAGAAATGTCTATCCCTATTTCACTACCCAGAAGCAGAATCCCAGTAATGTTCCGAATAGCCGCAGTCGAAAGCTGAGAGACGACCATATATCGTCGAGCACATAATGACATCAAAAGGCGAGGCAGAAGGAACCAAAGGTTAGCATCAGAGAAATAATCTTCAAAAAGGGTAAAGTACCCCTCTGGAGGAGACCACGGCCGTTCGAAGAACTGTGGGATCCTGAACTCGAGACTGGTGTCATTTATTCCGCACAAAACGCATAAGGCAGCCAATAACTCGTGCGTTATCTTCGATGGCCCGATCCTGTGTAATAGTTACCGTCCTCAAGATCGATGTCTGAAGGACCTGCCTCATCTGGGAAGGGTCCCGACTCTATTATTGGAAGAATATACTCCTCAAAAGATGCCTTGACGACTGCAAAATGGTCGGGTGCATTTACTTCGGGGCTAGTTGGGTGATGGACGAGTGGCCAATTCCTTGACCTCGTCGTTGAACCCATCTCGTTTGATATAACCTCTTCTTTGACGGACAAGAATGGGATGTCACCGGACATTACAAGTCGGGAAGTCGGAAAGTAAATGTGTGATGACGGAAAAATTGGCCGGTGGCGATACAAGCGACGAAATAACGAACAAAAATGCAGCGCAAAAAATAAAATCTAGAGATAGAAGCGAAGAGAGTGGGGGAAAGAGATGATACCTATAGGCGCATGAGAAGAATGGAAGCATAAAAGGAGGGGGGATCCTTATAAGGGCTGACGTTGAATGCGAAGGGTCACCTATTATAAAAGAGAAAACGCTTTGAAATTTGTGAAAGTAAAATTCTTCACTCCGTCGATTGATCGTGGAAAGGTTCCACCTCGTCGATTAATCATGAAAGATTCCACCTTGACGGTTGACCAGGGTTATTGTAACCTCGGCGATCGGCACAACAAATTTTGACCTTGTCGACTAATCAAGTTAATTTTGACCTCGGCGATCGGTCACGATGAATTTATGCCTTTTCGATTAACCAATATTGCACTAACTTCAACAATCAATCACGGTAAAGATTTCGACGATCAGTCATGTTAATCTTGACCTCGTCGATTAAACCACGATAAGTTTTTCACCTTGTCGATTTTTACCTCGTCGATTAACCATGATGAATTCTCACTTCGGCGAGTAACTAAAAATGCTTCCTATTTCAATTAGTCACGACGAACTCCAATCTTGTCACTTTGCCTAGGTGTCTTTTCACCTCGTCGAATCTTAAATGCAGCGTCAGGACTCCGACAAGATGGTACCAGCCGACAAATCCTTGATCGACTTGGGGGGGGAGTAACTGTTGGGCCAGGGTTTGGCACCCCTTCTAAGGCCCAACAAAAATGCTCAGAGCCCAAATAAAAGCCCAAACCCGGCATGTGGTATTCGACCCGATAAAAAACACGTGTGTCTTGTCACTGTTTATGATGTGACGGGGTCTAGCCAGAGAAGGAGGAGTATAAATAGAATGTCAGATAAATTGGCGAGGGGGTCAGAAAAAAGGGACAAAAAGAAGACAAAGAGAGAGGGAGATCGCCGGTGTGGACGAAGTAGAAGTTCGATTGAACAACACAATACTTCGACCATCTAAGGCTCGTCTATCGAAGTTACGAACACACGGAGCAATACTTTGTCTATAGAAGATACGAAGAAGTAGAAGTCATGTC
>OVBE01010854.1:0-14642 GCA_900406425.1 Iberis pinnata
GTTGACAACGATATATTATAACAGAAAATATAAATGTTATTGTTGACAATGATGTATCATAATATAAAATATAAATGCTATCGTAAAAAAAGACATTTGATAGCAACCAAACTAAAACGCTATCAATAAATTAGACATAACATAGCAATACATTCAAANATAGCGTTTATGGAAACGCTATGAAAGGCCTTTTATAGCGTTAATCGTGTGCTATCAATGAGACTTTTTCTTGTAGTGTCAGATTCAAACTCATGGAGCTAGAACTACAACTCAACTTGTGTCTTATGTATGCGGCCGACGCAAGTGGTTAAATCGTGGGCCGATGATAACCCAGTAAGAAGATTTTACAAGTGTGTTGAGCATGGTTTCTTAAAGTGGGCGGATGAGGAGAAGCCTCATGGCTGGTAGAAGGTAAGTCGTTTGGAAGCCCGAGACTAGATTCGTTTTCAAAGAGAAGAAATCAAGAAGCTTAAAGAGTCTTGTAGAGTCATGAAGGAAGAAATTGTGAGAAGAGGAAACACAAATGCAACCATCAATGTGACTAAACTAGAAGATGAGATAAAAATCTTGAAAAGGAAGTTGAGGTTTCAAAAGAAAAAGAGAACATGATGCGACTAGATAATTGTAATTTCATGGGGAGGTTTTGTGGTTGTCACTACAATAGTCATTATGTTGTATAAGAATTAGGTTCAGTTTGTGGTTGTATAGTTTGTCATGGTTATGCCTTATCTATGTGTTGTAATGGTTATTAACTTATTTAATTGTTTATGTTAGTCTTTTGGAAGATTTGTCTCTTGTAGATAGCAAAAGAACAAAAAGTGTTAAGTTAAACATAACAAAGTTTTCAATTCTACATAACCGAGAGTACCATAATGGCTTACAATTTCTACAAGTAATAATTTGTCCACCTCTTGTAGCCTTTGTAGGATTTGAAGATGACTCATGTGCTTCTTTAACCTTGCATACTTCTTTGGACGCCCTGGCATTCTTCTTTTCTCAGGAACTTGAATGAGATCTTTTCTTGTCTTCTTCCATAATTCTCGTTTGTGTAAATAGCTCCCAATTTAGTTCTCTCCCACCTACATAGCTTGACATCGTAATTTATCTTCAAAACGTATTGTAGTAGTTGATCTTCAAACTTCTCACCAGTGTTGAATGTTTGCATCAACTACAAGTATAGAGGCTTCTCCTTTTGGTATGTATGTCTCGACTTATCTTCTTCTTTTCTATTAAAATCTTCCCACTCATCATTTGTTTCTTTGCAGGGACAAGATCATCGGCATCTTTACACGTTTCCTCATCTTTTTCTCCTTCACCACCATCACAACTTGTTCACCATCTTCTTTGTTCAGATCATCTTCTTCTCCTTCACCGCCATCAACAGGTTCACCACCTTCTTCTCCTTCATCAACAACATCTGCATTGTTCACCTCCTCAAACAAAACATCAAACCTTGGATCACCTCCTCCTTCATCAATTATATCATCAGCTTCTTCTATTCTTTCAGTGTTTGCTTGATGACCATCAGACTTGTCCCTTTCTTCATTTGTAAGCACAAGTGGTGTAGCAGCAGGCTCTGAAATATAATGCTCTAGAAAACAGTCTACTTCACCCACAGCAGCAACCTCACTACACAATTTTAAGATTTCTTCAACCTTCTCTCCAAATATAACCCTACTCGAACTCATATCCTCTTGTGGAAGCTTGTACCATAATGATTCCACTTGATTATAATCACCATGTTCTGCGCAGAAACTATCGAAGATGGACCAGTTCATATAATTCGGATCTATTACCATTTTCTCCATCAATCCTACTATGTAACTCAACTTCTCATTCTTACACACTATTTTCCTCCATAATGTATATTAAGATTCAACGTCCCTTTCTTACTGTGTAAATTCGATAGTTAGCCATCAACAAAATAGAAAGAACCCTAAATCTAAAAATCGAACAAGGCTACAAAATCGAACAAAATCTACATAATTTACCTCATCTTCTTCTTCGTCAGTTGAAAAGACTCCTTTCAACGCATTGACAATGTCTCACTTCAGCAAGCAAATTCACCATTGAAGAAATTGAGATTTGCGATTTTTAGGGTTCTTCGTCGGGTTGGTTTTTCCCCAATTCGATTTTGATTTTTTTACTAAGGAAAATATTAACTAAGGGTAAAAAGAGTCTTTTCACAAACTCTAATTAACCACGGGTTTAATCGTTAACCAGGGTTTTAACGATTTAGTTAAGATATGTTAGCTCTGTTAAACGTCGGGTAGTAAATTTGTAATTTTTGAAACTTTGGCTATTAAAAGAACAATATCTAATAGTCTATGTATTAAACGGGTAGCCAAATAAGTTATTTTTCCGGTAAAATTTCAATAGTTCAAGTATTTTTCAGGAATTTTCCTATCTAAAAAACATGTATGATATTTGGGCTACTTTAAACCAAATTAGGACATGGCACCAGCGCTGAGACCGATCGAGTTTGGTGTAAAGATTGGAAGTAGAAAGCTCGGCTCAAGATTATACTCCGCCTAAGTATCGAACGCTCTTCACGGATCTTGCTGTGAGCTATCTCCCTATGTAGTTAGTGATGAGCTTATTTAACTCTATATATCTCTGATTGAATCTTTATTCATGTAAATTCATCAAAGTTAATAAAAATGAATTTAAATAATTTAGAGTAACATATATATATGTAAGAACTAAATTAAAACACTTCATTGCGTTCGTTTCTAAAAAATAAATGGAATCACATTTTCGATGTATCCATTGTTACCTGTTTGACCTTGATAATTCATAGCCGTTAGATTTGGAAATACCGGAACGTTCATCTGGACAGTCCGATAACCAGACATATCACAGATCCTCCTTAGAAAATTCTCTCTTAAATCACTCAATCCTGTCACGTACATTCTCCACTGCCCTCTCCCACCACATCATACCGTCACCGCCGGATTGTGACTTCAGCATTACCCAAGTCTTATGCAAGTACTTTTCCATGAGTGTGTCCACGTTACCAAACGCGTAGATCCTACCGCGACATGAACACTTTATTATACCTGTTGGGAAAATTCACCCATATTCTTCGTGAGATGAAGTTGGAATTTAGACAACTATGAGATTTAAAAAGAAGACTCTTAATATTTAGAAAAAGGATATACTACAAATATTTTATTTTACGAAACTTTTTTATAAGTGTTTCCTCTCTTGTTTTGTTTTTTTTTCTTGATGATTGATTACAAATGAACTAAACATACCTATTTATACTAGTGGGAAGATAGCTACTAGAACTTCTATATTCTTCTTTCTTTACACACTTCCTTATCCACACACTTCTTTTTCTACACACTTCTTCATCCTTTCCCTCTCTTCTCTAGATATTTTTTCTTCTTGGGCTTTTGGGTTATAACTTAATTAGCGATTAATATTGGGCTAATGAAAGAAAACCAAACAAATATCCCCCTTCCCGATTGAGCCCGAAGCCATCGCCATACCCGTGCCTTTGCAGCAACCTTTAAACTTCTTAATCAGTAGTACCTTGGTCATAAAGTCTGACCAGTTTTTGTCTGTATGTACCTTGTTGAGATGTAGAAGCTTCTCTTCAAGAACTTCTCGAATCCAATGATGTCGAATGCGATGTGCTTTGAGAAAGAATGAAACATTGGATTCTTTGCTATGTGAAAAACACTTCGGTTATCACATAGCAAATTGTACTTGTCTTGCTTTACTCCCAACTCAAGCAAGAAGTTCGTCATCCATAATATCTCCTTGCATGCTTATGTTGCTGCGATATACTTTGCTTCCGTGGTAAATAAGGCAACATACTTTTGTAGCTTCAATTGCCAAGAAACAGCTCCCCCTACAAAGGTAATCACAAATCTTGAAGTTGATTTTCGTGAATCCTTATCACCAGTCCAATATGCATCGGTGTAATCGTTGAACTCAAGCTTTCCATTGCCAAAGCATAAACAATTCTTCGTTGTGCCTTGTAGGTAGCGTAGGATCCACTTAACTGCTTTCCAATGCTTCTTTCCTGGATTGGCTAGAAAATGACTCACAACTCCTATTGCATTGGCAATGTCAGGTCTAGTGAACACAATAGCATACATGAGACTGCCTACTGCTGATGCATATGGAATAGTCTTCATTTCCTCTTTTTCATTCTCACTTGTTGGACATTGCTTTGAATTTATCTTGAAATGTCCAGCAAGGGGAGTGCTTACTGGCTTTGCTTTGTGCTTGTTGAATCTTTCTAACACCCTTTCAACATACCTTTCTTGGGACAACCATAAAAATTCTTGGATCTATCTCGAGTGATCTTCATTCCAAGAATTTGTCTCGCTTGCCCTAGATCTTTCATCGCAAAGCACTTTCCCAAATCTTTCTTTAGTGCGGCTATATTGTTGTGATCTTGACCCACAATCAGCATTGATCTTCTTCTTCACTTTCATCACCATTTGGATCCATGATAGGATCCCCTGCTTATGGGTTGACACCGTCGTCTCCATTCACTTGTTCATGATATTGGGGATTATGAGCATCTTCATTTCTTACAACCCTTAGCTTTGGTTTCTTTAATTTGTTGATGTTTTCAATTCTTTGATCTTCAAAAAAAAAATAACATTTTTGCTTCGGATAACTTTTAGAGTAACCGGATCCCAAAGGCAATGGCCAAATTCATCTTTTGGTGACCCAAGATAGATGCACTCTTTTGTCTTGGGGTCTAACTTGGCTCGGTCATCCTTAGGAATATGAACGAATGCTCTGCACCCGAACACCTTCAAATGGGTGTAAGAGACCTTCTTACCCGACCAAATTTCCTCCGGAACATCGCCTTCCAAAGGAACTGATGGTGTAAGATTTATGATGTCCACTACAGTCTTTATAGCTTCTCCCCAAAATGACTTAGGTAACTTTGCGTGTGAGAGCATACATCAAACTCTTTCTGCGATTGTTTGATTCATTCTCTCAGCAATCTCATTCAGTTTGGCGTCTTTGGTGGTGTTTTCTCCATCATGATTCTGTGAGCTTTGCAAAACGCTTCAAAAGGACCTTGATACTCTCCACCATTTTCAGATCGAACAAACTTGAGTTTTTGACCCGTACTTCGTTCTGCTTGGGCTACAAATTCCTTGAAAGCATCTAAAACTTAATCTTTTGTCTTCAAAATGTATACTCATACCTTTCTTGAATAGTCATCAATAATGGTAACAAAATATGATGCACTTCCAATGGATTTCTCAGACATGGAGCATACATCACCAAAATGGCTGTCTAAACCGGCATAATCAAGTTTCCCGGTTGATATGAGGTTAAGTCGCTTGTCGGGAACATGTCTCACATTCTTGAGAAATATCTTACATCGTGTGTTTGATGTAAGAATAACGTCACCCTTTCCAACGATCTTGCTTCTTTCTTAATTTCCCATTTGTACATTACCAAAGTCACCACTTTGGTAGGTTGTTAAGAAGCTTCCATGAGGGATGGCATGAAAAGAAGCACCAGAATCAACGATCCACGAGCTATCATCAGAGCTAAGATTACATTCTTCAAGAAGATATAACTCTTGGCTCTGGTCTTCAACAATGGTGGTAATCTTGTCTTCATGCTTCTTCGGAGATTTGAACCGGTCCGGTATGATATTACCAGCTTGTTGATCTTTCTTGAAAAACCAACACTCCAACTTCATGTGGCCCGGCTTGCCACAATAGTAGCAGGTAACTCTTGGATGTGACTTGGATCTTCTTTGAGATTGGTCTCATCCTCTTCTTCTGCTGTAAACACGAGTCTCTTCTCTACCTTGTCTATCAATGATGTTAGCTTCTGAATAAGATCTCGAGCCTCGTTTCTTTCTTCAGACTTCTTCGTTTAGAAGACTATCACTGACGGTGTCCATGGTAAGCTTTCCCTCCAATGCTGAATTTCTTAGCGTGACGACAAGTGTATCCCAACTCTCCGGAAGTGAACTGAGGAGTAAATAGGCTTGCATTTAATCTTCAACCATCATATCAACTTTCTTTAGCTGATTTACGAGCCCCTTGAAATTGTTCAAGTGCTCCATCATGCTTTGTCCATCCTTATACTCCAACTTAACCAGTCGTCTAACAAGAAGAACTTTTTTTCGAGTCGTTTTCTTTTGAATCATGGATTCAAGTTTGTCCATAATTCAAAAGCATTTGTGTAGGTAGAAACATGTTCAAAGAGAGATCAGTCAATGTACTTACGAATTATTGCAACCGCCTTTCAGTTTAGAATTTCCCATGTTTTGTCATCCTTTCCTACCGGCTTCTCCTTCATGATGATGGGTTCATGCAAATCCTTACAGTAAAGGTGATCTTCCATCATCGGTTTCCAATAAGAGTAGTTGTCCATCATGAGTTTGAACATGTCACCTTCAACGGTAGCGGTAGCCTCCATCTTCACTTCTTCAAAGATAACGGTAACCTAGCTTTGATACCATTTGTTGAGAAAATTCACCCAATATTTTTTGTGAGATGAAGATGGAATTTAGACAACTAAGAGATTTAAGAAGAAGACTCTTAATATTTAGGAAAGGGATATACTACAAATATTTTATTTTAGGAAACTCTCTTACAAGTGTTTTCTCTCTTGTTTTTTTTGTTTCTTGATGATTGATTACAAATGAACTAAACATACCTATTTATACTAGTGGAAAGATAACTACTAAAACTTCTACATTCTTCTTTCTCTACAGACTTCCTTTTCCAGACACTTCTTTTTCTACACACTTCTTCATCCTTCCCCTCTCTTCTCTAGATATTTCTTCTTCTTGGGCTTTTGGGTTATAACTTAATTAGATATTAACATTGGGCTAATGAGAGAAAACCTAACAATACCAATATGCATTTCGCATAAGAAACTTTTTTGAAAGAAGTATCGATCCCAAAATCATTAATAAAGGATTGGCTCTTTTCAGTTTAATTACTTTAGATTTTTTATTATTCATTTTTTAAGTTTAGAACCCCTAAAGAACCTTGCATTGGACATGCTCTTAGTTCTGCGGCATTTTTGAAAATTCTGGTTTGGCGTTTCAAAAACGTTACTTGCCTTCGGTTCTCCTCTTTGATCTCCTTGATCTCTATCTTCTGTCGACCTTTGGTGATTTTAGGGTTTTGTTGACTGACGGGCAAGTTAGGTTTTTCAGTTGGTTTTTGCTCAATGATGAAGGCTTCTCCTTCCTGCATATATTAAAGAAACCCTAAGCCCTAATTTATTTTGTAATAATCTATATAAACTCTTGGAGCCTCTTTTGTTTTTCTTAACTCAATACAAGTTAATCTTCTCTATTCTATTCATTCTCATAATTAATTCTCTCTATCATCCTTATATTTCTCATATTCTGTCATGGTATCAGACCGATATGCTCCTAATCTCGTTTCCGCATAAACTCTAATCTCTTCTACAATATATTTTCTCTGAAATCGATCGATCCCTAAATCGATCAAATCCTAAATCGACCTCATCGTGTAACTGCCCGATCCGAAGTTTTTCAATGGAGGACAAAAAAGATTCAAGGAATAAACTTGTAACTCTCAAGGGGATCAACTATCTTCTATGGACTTGAACTCTCAGGACTTATCTATGTGGTCGTGGTTTATGGAATCATGTGGTTACACAGAAGTATTCTACTAAAGAAATCGAAGCTAAAAGTGATAAAGAGCTCACTGCTGAAGAGGAAAAGTGGTTCCAAGAGAACAGCAAAGCCCTCAGCATCATTCAACAAACCGTAGATTCACGTTTGCTTGAAGGATATTCGTATTGCAACACTGCAAAGGATCTATGCGACTCTCTACAAAAGTTGTTTAGTAATTTCTCAAATCTGAGTCGGGTGTATGAAGTTCAGGAAGCCATCAACGAGTTGGCACATGAAATAATGGATTTCTCTTAACACTTTGGGAGATTCAAATCACTTTGGGCCGAGTATGAGATGCTCTGACCCGTAACTAAAAATCCATCTGAGATCCTAGTAAGAAGAGAGAAAGATCAAGTCTTTAGTCTTCTCCTCACCTTAAACACATCCTATTAGGACGTGACTCAACATATCCTCATATCAGACTAGCTACAACTTAATGATGTTTGTGCAAAGCTTCAGAAAGAGCATGGATCCTTAATCATATTCTCTAGCAAGAAAGAAAAAGGTAAATATCTAGCACTAGCGAACAAGGTGAGTTACAAGCCATCTGAAGAGAGGAAGAGTCTTATGTGTGATCACTGCAAGAAGAAGGGTTACATCAGGGAGAAGTGTTGGAATCTTCATCCATATCTCAAGCCAAGCAATTTCAAGGATTCCAAAGCCAACTACTCTCAAGAAGAAGAATCGGCAAAGGGAACCAGTTCAAGCTACAAGGTTGAGGAAGCCAGCACCTCCATAGTTTCCTTCCAGGATGAGTACATGAAGAAGTCTGACCTCGACATTCTCATCAAATACCTGAAAGGGTCTAGTTAGACTTCATGTATCTCTTTAAATGTTGAAATTACTCAGAACATTGTTAAACCAATTATCATAGATTTTGTAGCAAGTCATCATATGATTAGTAATGTAAATATGATTAGCAATATAAAACCATATTTAAGTAATGTAATCATAGCAAACGGTAGTAAAGTTCTGGTTAAAAGACTAGGTAATATGAATCTGTTTGGTAGGGAATCTCAAGCTTTATTCATGCCAAATTTTTACCTCCAAGCTAGTATCTGTTAAACGAATTGCTACATATTTAAATTTCTTGGTTATTTTTAGTCCTTTTAATTTTAGTTTCAGGATATTAGTTCTGGAGTCGTGATTGGTAAGGGAGAAACCAAAGGAGATCTTTATGTACTCGAAGAGTTGAACTCAAGCCCTGATTTATATGCAAATTTTTCTATTGCTTTTCAATATGTTAATTCTGATTTAAACAATGTTTTATGGCACGCTAGACTTGGCCATCCGAATTCTAAAGCTTTAAGTTTGATGTTTCCACGTGTTAAGTTTAATAAATCATTTAATTGTGAAGTGTGTATTCTTGGAAAACATAGTCATTTAAATTTTCCCAAATCAAATGTGGTTTTTGAAAATTGTTTTTATCTTGTTCATTCCGATGTTTGGTCTTCTCCATGTGCATCTAGAGAGAACCCTAAAATTTTGTTACATTTATAGATGAAGAATCAAAATACACTTGGGTAAATTTTCTTGCATCAAAAGAGAAGCATTCACGAATTTTCAATGTTATGTGACTAACCAATACAATGCAATAATTAAGGTTTTCAGATCAGATAACGGAGCAGAGTACATGAGTAGTGCGTTCAAAAACCATCTCGCAAATCATAGAATCATACATCAAACTAGTTGTCCATATACACCTCAAGAGAACGGTGTATCCGGAAGGAAGAATAGAAATTTGATGGAGATCACTAGGGCCATGATGTTTTACAACAATATTCCAAAACGTTTTTGGTCGGATGCTGTGATCACGACATGTCATCTCATCAACATGATAGCAACACAAATCCTTGGTGATCTATCCTCTTATCAGGTTCTCAATAAAAGCAAATCATATCTTAATCACTTACGTGTGTTTGATTGTGTGTGTTATGTCATGATTCCAAATAATGAACAAGCTCGAACCAAAAAGTTTCAAAGCCATGTTCATCGGCTACTCAAGCACTCAAAAAAGTATAAGTGTTATGTTCTAGAAACTCAACGAGTCATGATCTCTAGAGATATAAATTTCATTGAAAGTACAAGGTTCTATGAAGATATTGGGGAAGTCTAAAAGACCTATCTACATCGGTCTCAGATAGAGCTACAAATCTCAAGAACTTGATGAAAAACCTTGGTATTGATCTACATGAAGATAGTGAAGATGAAGAAGCTCGTGTCCAGACTATACCAGAAACTAAAAATCATCCCCATCTTGATCACGAGGGGGAGACAAGTACTGATGAGATAATTTCTCTCTCGTCCCACGATGAAGACGAAGACCATCCGGTTGTTCATGCTCAAGATGAAGATTAATTTGAAACCGATAACGAAACCAAACCATAACGGATTCAACTAAGAAGAAGTACTAGACCTAAGTTTCCATCTTAATGGAAAGACGGCAAATTCTACTACGACAACAACTCAGTTGCTAAACCGATTCAAGCAATTTGTTCTCTTGTATCATTCCCTGAATAACATCAAGTCTTCTTGGGAAAACTCGATGCAAACTTTGTTCCAGAGACTTATGAATAAGCGATGGAAATCAAAGAATGGAGAGAAGATGTTGGAGAGGAAGTCAAAGCAATGGTGGTTAATAAAACTTGGGATGAAGTCAACTTGCGCAAAGGAAAGAAGACGGTTAGCTCAAGGTAATGTTTTCACGATCAAGTACAAGAGTAATGGAGACTTAGAAAGGTATAAATCAAGACTTGTGGCAAGAGGCTTTACTCAGACATACGAGAAGGACTATCTTGATACGTTTTCATCGGTAGCTAAGCTCTATATTGTATGGGTTGTATTCTCACTAGCTACCAATCTCGAGTGATACTTATGGAAGATGGATATTAAGAATGCATTTCTTCAAGGAGAACTAGAAGAATAAGTATATATGACTCCACCTCCAGGTTGTTCAACCTTGTGTTCACCAGGTAAGGTTCTAAAGCTAAATAAGGTTGTCTATGGCCTGAAACAATCTCCAAAAGCTTGGTATCAAAAACTCAGCACAACCTTAAAGGCAAAAGGGTTCAAGAGACATCAAACTGATCAGTCATTGTTTACTTCAAAGAGTCAAAAAGTTATAGTAGTCATTGGTGTATATGTTGATGATATCATCATTATAGGAAATGACAAGGTAGGTGTCCAAGATGCTAAACTCTATCTAAAATATGCTTTTGAAATTAAATATTTGGGTGAACTAAAGTACTTCCTTGGGATAGAAATATCTAGAACAAAGGAAGGCTTGTTTCTATCTCAAAGGAACTACGCGTTGGATTTGTTTTCTTTGCATGTAAATTAGGTTCCAAACCTGCAAAAACTCCGCTCGAAGAAGGATACAAATCGATCCGAAATGGGGAGATTGAAGATCAACCATAAGAAAACCCAACACTCTATAGAAGACTTGTTGGTAACTTAATCTACTTAACAATTACACGATCTGATATTTGTTTTATTGTGAATTATGTAAGTCAACATATGCAAGTTCCAAAGAATCATCATTGGAACATGGTTGGAGAATTCTCAAGTATCTCAAAGGTGCTCCCGAACAAGGCATATGGATGGGTTGTAACAAAAACACAGAAATCATGGGCTATTGTGACGCAGATTTGACAGGAGACAAGAATGATAGGAAATCAATGACGGGGTATTGTACCATTGTAGGATGAAACTTAGTCACTCGGAAGTCAAGGAAGCAAAAGACTGTGGCGCTATCAACGGCTGAAGCCAAATATAGAGCCATAAGAAAGCTTACAATCGAGTTGATGTGGCTTAAAGATCTTCTCAAGGACTTAGGTGTTGACCAGAGGGATCCTATCACCATGCATTGTGAAAATCAAGCAGCTATTCACATCGCATCCAATTCAGTGTTTCATGAAAGAACCAAACATGTGGAGTTATATTGCCACAAGGTCAGAGAAATGGTAGAAAATAAAGTAATCTTACCTTGCTACACAAAGAGCTCCGATCTGTTGGCCGATATCTTCACCAAAGCCGCAAGTATAAGTGTATGAAAGTTCATCCACGAGAAGCTTGGACTCACCAACCTAATCAAAGACTAGAAATCCAAACGAGTACTCTTGAGTACCTGGTGGAAAAGAGCTGCCTAACTTACCGTCTCAAAGTATCATCAACACAGCTGTGTTATTTCGAATAAGCACAAAGAGCTTCGAAAAGAAGATTGTAAACTTGAGAAGTCAAGTGATAGTTCACAAGTAATCTGGTAGAAGTGCTACTTTCTCTCCACATCTAAAAGACCATAAGGTTGAAAGTTGAAAGATTACAAAGGCATAAAGGTAAAGTTAGTGTCAAAGCTAGCCATTAGGACATGTGTACTCGTTCCCCATGCCAGAAGGTTTATACTCTTTTTACCTCAATAAAATTTTTTCCCATAGGGTTTTATTTGTTGAGGTTTTTAATGAGATAAACTTATGGTTCCAAACTTAGTCATATCATCTATTCTCTGGCTAAGCTTGAGGGGGAAGTGTTGAAAAGAAGAAGAAAAAGAAGGAAAGTGGGTTGTTTTAGTGAAAACCGAAGACCTAATTTACTTTGCAATAATTTATATAAACTCTTGTAGCCTCTTGTGTTTTTCTTAACTCAATACAAGTTAATTTTCTTTATTCTCTTCATTCTCATAATCGATTCGTTCTATCATCTTTATATTTCTCATATTCTATCATTTTTGAACTAAATAAGGAATCGTTTGCCTCTTCATAATATATGGTAACTGTGGAATTAAATGCACGTCTCAATAATTTAGCTTATTTTTGGAATCCTTTCATAAAAACCAAAGTTGTCTTTGTAAGAATTTGAGTGTTTAGACATGAAGAATTCTCAAGAACATGAAGAACATGAGAGAGAGAGAGAAATTAAGAGAAAGAGAAAGTTTATTTTCTTGTCATTAACTTAGATTTGAGTTATAACCTATTTAAAAATTCAAATACAAGAGAGATGATACACCCATTTATCCAACAGTTTCTTCAATGGGTTAGAGAAACATAATACACACTTCCATATGTAAGAATGAGCTGTAAATGTGATGTTCACTTCTCCCAATGTTCATATTGACTCTCAACACTTCTAGAAGACACGTTGTCCTTTTAGTTGTAGCACAATCCTGGTGGATGAGAATCATGGTGGATGAGAATCCTGGTGGATGACAATCCTGGTGGATGACAATCCTAGTGGATGATAATCCTAGTGGATGATAATCCTGGTGGATAAGAACATTGGGGTGGATAACTTCTTCTCTTTGATTATTTATCTTCTTATTTCAATAGGCTTTTGTTCCCCAAATTTAGGAGATATACACTTTCTATGTTTACTTATTTTCCAAAATCTAATGATGATGCAAATATATAAGTAAACATATATGCATATCCATATTAATTGTCACAGAAGATTTACATCGGAAATTACAAAATAGTTTCTCTAAGAGGTAAAGTTTCGCCTAGATCAAAATTCACTAAAATTAAAGATTTGATTTATGTTAGATGTTCAAAAAGAACTATAACATAGAAGACCAGCTGATCCATACCCGATAAAAGTATTAAACCACATGAATCATGGCCGGGGACCATCTTTTTCTAGCTTTGGATATATATTGTGTACTCAACTCTCATCCAACTCCGAACCGATCTTTTTATTTAATTTGATCTATTGTTGATTTCTCATGCATTTCAAATCGATACCAAAGTAGATGTGTACATAATATCTACATATGGCGTATGACCGTATGTGAAGAGGTTATAAGTCGTCAACTCGAATAAAAGTCAACAAAATCAGATATTCTACAAATCTTAAGTAGACAATTACATAACATATATTGCAGGGAATCCGAAGTGAGCGGAAATGTAATCGTTTAAAAGCGCCTAAGTGATTGTTTGTATATAAAAAGAACTAGAAAATGCGCGGATACAAGTTAATCAACATAAACCCTAAACTTTAAATCCTAAAACCTTAACATAAACCTTAAACATACTATCAATCAACATTTTTATAAAACAAAAACAACAATTAGTCCCAAATTACAAACCAACCAAATTCATTATCAAAACCTAAATCAAACCCTATATCAAACTCAAGAAAATCCAAATCAATCCCTAATCAAACACAACAATATCCAAATCAATTTAAACTTTCCTAATTTTTAAAAATCCAACAAATTTCAAATACACCAAAATCAACCATACAAATCCCTAAATCTACTTCATAAACCACAAACATAACTTGGATCACCCATTGAAAGGTTTGAGATTGATTTGTGTGGAATATTTGGCCGGAATCGCCTTCAATACGCTGGAATCGCCTAGTTTAGGGTTTGATTTGCGTGAAAATGGGGAAGAAGAAGACTATGGTTTCTGTTTTATTACTGAAATTCTTGGCGGACGGATCCGTCAGGAAATTCTGTCAATTATGAAAAAATTGAATTTTCGCATATTTCCAATTTGTTGGGAATCTGAAACGCGCCAAAATTAAAGTTTATTGACGGATAAGTGATAGATTAGTGACAGATTACTAACGGATAACCATACATCCGTCAATATCCCAAAAATATGATTTAGGGTTTAGGGTTTTGATTTAAATGATTAGTGTTCTCATTTAGATGAATTATTAGGAATTCATGTCCATATTGTGTTAGTAATTACATTCAGTTGACAATTCGTAAATGTACATCTTTCGTTTTCAAACTTGAGGGTTTAAGATAATATATCGTTACAAACACTTTCGAGTCTCAAAAATGTTTTCGTAATTTTTTATGAAATTTGTTTTTCAGATTGATTATAAGTATGAACCATGAATCAACTCATACATTAGTATGTTAATATGCTTTTTAACATTAATTAGTATGTTCATTTAGAGTTTAGGGATTCAAACCCTAAATTAGAGGTTACTGACAGATCCTAGAAAATCTGTCAGGAATCCGTCAGTAAACATATATATATAT
>OVBE01010855.1:0-10530 GCA_900406425.1 Iberis pinnata
TATATATATATATATATATATATATATATATATATACATATTACACCATATAAATTTATATGTTTTTTACATACTCAATAAATAGAAAACTTACAAGGAAAAACAGAATTGGAAATGATAGGTGGTGTATAAGTTCATATGAACTAATAAATACTAATGTGGAAATGATAAAATGGTTTACATACAATGGAATAAGAGATTTTCTTCGATGTCGTCCTTTACTATTTACAAAAACGAAATAGTCGTTTTCTACTATGTGCGTCTAACTTTTGACCTTTTGTTTAATATTTTATCTAAAAAGATAGTTGATTTTAATTATTTACTACTTATTGAATAATTTTAACATAAATAAAGTATATTATTATAGAAGTTATTAATAGTTTTTTTGATATATGTAGAACTGAAATGAGAAAACCGGATATCTGCAAATATCTGCAACTATCTGTAAAATTTCATGATGTAAATCCGGATATCCGTGTTTTTAAGGAACAAAGCAAACTGCTAAATTGGATATCCGACAAAAATAAAACAAATAACAAATATTAAATTTTTATGGCTAATCCACTCCGTGCCCATGTCTAATTTCAGCAAAACATTATTTTGTTAAACTTAAACCATGAATGGTGAACCAAATTTAGCGCAAATTTCTTAGTTGAATTTATTAAATTAGTACGAGTTATATCATTCACAAACTTTACAAATAATTTAGGATAATAAAGTAAAAATAAAAAATAATTTTTTTCGTGGAGTTTCAACCAAATACGTGTTCAAATTTCTACATTCTATAACAATGAGCGATACAATTAAAAAACATAGTAAACAATAAATAATATCAACATAATAGTAAGTAAATAAAGTACATATATACCTAATACGAATGTATGTAATACATAAAATTGTAAGAAAATGAGAACGTTTGTATATTTATAGGAAAAAATGCTATAAACCATGAACTTATGATTTTAGGTAACAAAAAAAATATGTACTATTAAATGAGTCGTTTTAATCTTCAATTTTTCGTTTGAATTCATTTAAATATTCAACTTTCGTTGACCAACTGTTTTAAACATGTCTTTATTCAATGTTTAACACCGTTAAATAGAGTTAACTCTGTTAATTTAACGCTTTTAAAAAACGACGCCGTTGCTATAAAAACATAAACATAAAATCAATAACATTAAACCAAACCAAATAATATAAAAATATTTAAAAATTTAACAATATTATATTATCTTTATTACCATTTTAAAGTTTTTATTCTTCTAGTGATCTGATAATGTATGTCCACTATTTTAATACTAAACCAATAACATTAAACCAAACCAAATAATATAGGGGTATCCTCAAAAATACAATAAAATAGGTATATTCCAAAAATACCACACACTACTAAAAGTTCCAAAAATACCATTATTTTTTTTCAAAAATACCACAGAACATGTTTTTGTTCCAAAAATACCATAAATTTAAAATAACTTTAAAATTAATAATTTAAATCCTAAAACCCCAAAACTAAACCATACCCCCTTCAAAACTAAATCATAAACTTTATTTAGTGAACCCAAACCCAAAAAATCTAAATTCTAAACCCTTCAAATTCATTTTTTATGTTTATGGTAACTTTGGAACATTTGAGAGTGTGATATTTTTGAAATTTGAATTTCTTTTAATGGTATTTGAAGGAATTCCTCAATAATATAACACAAAATTAAATAATATAGTAGAGCAAAAGAGCCATAAATAACATATATTTCTTTACTAATATTTTAAGATTTTTTCTTTTTGTGCTCTAATAATGTGATATGTGTCCATCCTTTTACTAAACCAATAACATTAAACCAAACCAAATAATATAACATCAAACTAGATAATCTATTTTAGAGCACAAGAATCATAAAATAACATACATTTACTAATATTGTAAGATTTATTTTTCTTCTTCTTCTCTAATGATGTGATATGTGTCCACCTTTTTAACATTAAATAAAAAATATCTGAGCAAACGAAATTTGTAACTAATACTTATAAAATATCATTTCATTTTTTTAAACTAAAATTAGCATTAGAATTAAAAACTGAAAACTAAGAAACCAATTCTATAACAATATATATATATATATATATATATATATTATAGGCTAATTTTACTTCATAAACATTTTAGATTTCTATACAAATTTATTTTGTGTTAGTTATTTTTGAAAAATAATATACTTCATTAAAACCTTATATCTATACTAAGAGATGTAATACCAAAATATTTACTAATATTTTAAGGTTTTTTCTGTTTGTGTTTTATTAATGTGATATGTGTCCACCTTTTTAATACTAAACCAATAATATTAGACCAAACCAAATTTATAACCGATACTTATAAAATACCATTCCATTTTATAACAAATATTTTTATTATAATCAAAAACTGGAAACTAAAAGACCATATATATATTCATAGCTAATCTTACTTCACAAAAAATAAAATACTTCTAATAAGTAAAAACAAAATTAAAAAATAAATTACTCCACAATGTAGTCTAATTGTGAATAGATTATTTTTAATGACTTTTTTATGTTTAAGAGAAGCAAAACACTGTAAATGTGATAGTAATTGATTTTTCTTGATATTATACACAACACTATGAAAAAGTAATCGAACAAGAAGAAACAATGAGATTCTTTCTTCTACATCACTAAAACTCATTTAGTAGTGATATCAAATTCTTGGGTGATTTGCAGAATATACATAAGACTGAAAATATTAAGTAAATATACATAAAATGTGTATAATTAGATTATTGGTATTAATATACCACAATTATGTATTTCTTCTCCTCGGTGTGTAGTCCACGCGGAGTTAAGTGATCTCTTTCTCTCTTTTTCTTTTTTCTTTTTAGTTTCACCCCTTGCATTATTTTTTTTAAATATTAAGCTTTTTAATTCAAATAATGAAATCATAAAACCTTACATAAAAAACACAGTTTTTATGAATCTAACAAGACTAAAATAATCAAAACAAATTTATATTTTTTAAATAGTAAACAATGAATTTGGTTAATGACATATAAACTCAGGAATAGTCGGACTATTGAAAACGATAGTCGGACAACTGAAAATAATAGTCGGACTACCTATGTATAAAAACCTAAAATCCCAAAATAAAAACCCAAAACACCAAAATAGAAACTCAAAACCCCAAAATAGAAATTANTTGAAAACGATAGTCGGACAACTGAAAATAATAGTCGGACTACCTATGTATAAAAACCTAAAACCCCAAAATAAAAACCCAAAACACCAAAATAGAAACTCAAAACCCCAAAATAGAAATTAAAAACTCCAAAATAGAAACCCAAAATCCCAAAATAGAAACTCAAAACCCCTAAAATATAAACTCAAAACCTCGAAATATAAATCCAAAATCCCGAAATATAAATCCAAAATCCCAAATTTAAACTCAAAACCCCAAAATATAAACCCAAAACCCAAACATGTAAACCCAAAAACCAAACATATAAACCCAAAACCCAAATGTAAACCCAAAACCCAACTATACACCCTAAACCTAAACATATAAACCCTAAACCCAAAAATATAGTCAAGTAATCCGACTATCCTAAGTACGTAATTACTATTCACTATTTAAAAAAAAATATAAGTCAATTTCTAAAAAAATTAATCAGGTTTAATGTAGAAAAAATATGTGTTTTTTTAGATATCATTTTGTGATTTTATGTTTTGAATTTATATGATTTAGTTTGCAAAAATAATTAAGGGGATAAAATTTCTTAAGTTAAAATAAAAATAAAAAGAAGAAAGAGATTGTTTAACAAAAAAGAAGAAGAAGAAGAAGAAAACGAGTGAGAATATAAGAGAGAGAAAATGGTAATATGACATTTTAAAAGATTGGTATACTGAACCTAGTGAATAGAGGTTAGTTTCTTAATATTAGCATATATAATGTATATAGAATGATATTACCCTAAATTCTTTCTTCTCCTACCTTGATTTTGCTATGTAAATTTTTTTATTTGGTACACATCTTGTTCGCTTTACTATGTATTAACATTTTTAAATTGTGATTTTTTCAAGGTTTTTAATTGTAATTCGAATTTCATCATGGGGATGCGAAGCAGTTTTATTCTAATCCTCCGGTGACTCTGGTGATAAGAGCTTGATTGTGTCGTTGGTGCCGAGGAAGGCGAGCTCCGATTATGTTGACATGATTGAGACTAATATTTTAAGGTATTTTTATTCTTGTTTCTAATAATGTGACATGTATCCATCATTTTAATACTAAACTAATAACATTAGACCAAACCAAATAATCTATTAGAGCACAAGAATCATAAACAATATATTCTTACTAATATTTTAAGACTTTTTCTTTTTGTGCTCTAATAATGTGACATGTGTCCACCTTTCAACATTAACCCAATAACATTGGACCAAACCAAATTGGTAGCTAATATTTATAAAGTACTATTTCATAATTTTTAACTAAAATTTGCATTAGAATTAAAAAAATGAAAACTAAAAGACCATTTCTTTAACTATATATATTTATATATATTCATAGGCTAATTTTACTTCACAAACATTTTGGATTTATAATTTTTAGTAAGAAAATTAAATTGTGTTAATTATTTTTATTAAACTAATATACTTTATTAAAAAATTATATCTATAATAAGAGATGTAAACAAAAGAAGATATTTTTAATAAGTCGAAAATAAAAAAATAAATTTCTCTGTATTTTAGTTTAATTATGAATAACTTATTTTGATTAACTTTTTATGTTTAAGATAAACAAAACATTGTAGTAATGTGATAGTGATTATTTTTTTTAACATGATATTGTGCACAACACTATACAAAAGTAATCGAGAAAAAAAAGCAATTTTTCCACGCAACGCGTGAAATTTTCCGTAGTATATAATATTTCTAAGGGTTACGTAAATATCACCATTCATTTTCTTACTAATTTATATAGTCAAATAAATGTTTAGTACTCCATATTACTTTTGTTACCTTTCAAAAATAAATTTCTATCACTTATTATATATAAACTGCATTTGTTCAGTTTTTAACACAAGCTGCATTGTCACATAATTTTTTTTTCTCATACCACTTATCGTTACTATTCGAACCTTAAATACGAAAAGATCATTGGACCAAATCCAAGGAACATGGTGTTTCTATTTTAAAAATTATTAACAACATAATTTATTTTCAAAAACATAAATATTATTTTAGTGTGGTGATGGTATAATGATATTTTTTCATTTATAATATTAAGAATCAGATTTTTTTCATCGTTTAGTTTTAGAAAAAAACCTTAAAAAATACCAACTTTTTAATGTTTGCTCGTTTAATACACGAACTTGTTTTGTTGTCATATTTATTTTTAAACTTTTATTCGTTTCCAATTTAATTCACAAACAATTCAAAAAAGAAATTTTATTTTAATTATGTTAATAAAATTGACAGCTCTATTAGTTGAATACATACGTGGGTTAATATTATTTAATTATACTCATTTTATCTTTCTTGCGATTTATACAAATTTTTAACCTATTTTTTTAATTTTATCTTTGTTGTTTTTCACCCAAATCGATTTGAGACTGTTAATAACGAAATTAAGATAAAATTTTAATTTTGAGTTATTATTGAATTAAATTAAAAACGATAAAAGTCTGAGAATTAAAAAGTTGGGTGAAAAACTATTTTCTTTTGGCCTTTGAAAATCACCAACGGGTCTTACTTATATATGAGACCTTTTATAGAGATCAGGACAAATTTACATGACTAAAATAATGTTATGAGCTCTTGTCATTTTCTACAAAGCAGTTTGTGTGAACGTTAATAGAATAATATATATCAAATAAGAAGAAAACTGTTTTGAAATATTTGAAATTTTTAAGTTTGACGCAGAGGTCCGTCAAGTTAGATACTTCAACATCAATTTTATAGTCTCTAGATAAAAAAGTGAAATCAAATGATCTATAGTTCTAAAATGTGTAATTTTTTAAATTATTAATGATTATTATATTATAAAAAATTCAAAAATTATATAAAAAAATCTAAAAATTCGAAATTTTTTTTTAAAAAATTCAGAAAATATATAAAAAGTTTAAAATTTTTAAAATTATAAAATTAAAAAACTAAAAAGTATAAACATATGAATTTTTTAAAAAAGTTACGAATTCAGAAAATTATAAATAATTCAAAAATATAAAAAGTTCAAAACATGTAAAAAAATTATAATATTTATCTAAATAAAAATTATTATAAAGTATACAATATTAGCGTCATGGGTGTATATATGTCAAGATTAAATTCATAATATTAGTGAATAAAAATTCATAATCTTTATTCACTAAGATTATTAAAAGTTGATATTCCACATAAATTATGAGTTGTAATCATAAATTGACACTCAATGTATTGAGGTAATAGCTTAATATTAATTTTATCAAATATAATTTGTAAAATAATTTAACGATAATTTTAATAATTTTTATATTTATGATAGTTTTATAATATTTTATAGTTTTTATATTTTTATTTAGATAAATATTATAATTTTTAATACTTTTTATAATTTTTGATTAGAAAATTATAATTTTGAACTATTTATAAATCTCTAATTTTTTGAAAAAATTAATATTTTTTTGAAAAATGTTTTAATTTTATAATTTTATTGAATTTATTTATATATATATATATATATATGTAGTTTTTTTATAATTTTTTATATTTTTTATAATATTATAATCATTAAAATAATATCTTAAATTAAAAAAAAAATTATTTTTTTGCCATATCATCGCTGGAGTTACTGTTTCAGCAAACATTTATTTTTGCGGGACGAAATTAAAAGTTTAATATGCTAAAATGTTAATATTAATGTTTGAAATGTTAATGAAAAATTGTGAATAAGTTATTAGTGGTGCGATTCTAGAAGTTTATAATATTTTTTTACCCGTTGTAAAATTGTTAATTTTTTTGTATAATTTTGGCACAGGTATGACCTCAATTGTCCATCCTTCTCTGGTATTTCTTATCATCAATTTTCCTTTCTATAGTTTTCAGCTTCTTGAGATTCATAAAGTAGTTTGTCAAACGCTGACTCATTTACATTATCAAGGATTTGACAAACTTTCTAGATAAACTGTAATAGACATAATAAGATTATAATATAGTTTTGGTTCTTATTTCTTTAGTCTGTCAGTATATATAAATGAACAAAATTACCATAGGAATAAGGCGAAATCTTGTTTTATTTTGTTAATCTTGGATGATCCGATCAACTTCATCACTAGACCAATGAGGATTAGATATTTCAGTCTTCCTACTAATTTCAGGGCAGGCAAACCCAAAGAATATATATATATATATCAACCAGAGATTACTTAGCTAAGCTCAAACACTAATTTGATAATTACTCCAAAGATCTGACACATGCAAGGGGTAAGTGTAACATCTGTGTTCCAAAAATTCTGTAAAATTAGATAAATCGAACAAGTATTTGGAATGCGGGAATGGTTGAGTTTAATGAAATGGTTTAGTAGAAATGGTTATTAATTAATTAAAAGAGTATTAATTAAATGTAATTGTATTACATTTAACTAAATTAAAGAAAAAGAAAGGAGTTTAAGAGGTTAGGAGAGTCTGAGAGAGGGGAAGTTATGAAAGAGGAGAAGAGTAAGAGAGTGAGATACGCATGAGAAGGGGTAATGGAAGTTATAGAGGGAAAGGAGTTGTACGTATACTCTTACACTCTTACGTAATCAACCGAAATTACAAAAAAGGAAGTAAGGTCACGTTCGTTTCTGTATATATGGATACAATATCTGTATTTATATCCAAATTCAATATCTAAATATTAAAGTTGGATGTTATTCGTTTTCATATCTGTATTTGGTATCTAAATATTGTATCTAGATATATTTTTGTTCGTTTTGGTATTTGTAATAGTATCGNCAATATTGTATCTAGATATATTTTTGTTCTTTTTTGTATTTGTAATAGTATCTAGATACAATTTGATAAAAATGACAAAAATAGCATTTTATATACTACAAACCTAACTAATTTTGTATTTGTTAAATTTTTATGGAAATTTTTTTGCTGGAAAATTTTACGGGAATTGTTTGACCAAAAACTTTTTGGAGGGAAATTTTAACATAAATTTTTTGGTGGGAATTTGTTGTTGGAATNAGAAATTTTTTTGCAGGAGTTGTTGAAATTTTCTTGGCGGAAAATATTCGGTGAAAAAATTTTACGGGAAATTTTGGTCGGAAAAATTTTTACTGAAATTTTTCTGAAAATAATTCAGTGAAAATTTTTTGTTAGAAAATTAGTCTTTTATATCATTTTAGCTTTTTAAACTTTAAGGCTATTATGATTTTTCAGTTTTTGAGATACAAATACTGTATCCGGATACTACTTTTTTTAGTATCTCTAGTATACAGATTTTTGGTATACAAATTAATTAGTATCTAGATACTAAATCTAGATACGAATTTTTTTAAGAAAAAACGAACAGTATCTCAGTATCTGGAGACAGATACAATATCTAGATACTGAAACAAACAGGGCTTAGGAGGGGATATGATATTCATTAATCAAGGATAATCATGAGACAAAGAGATTTGTTTCCGGCTACAGAGATGATGATGAAAGGGAAAGAAATGAAAAAATTGAGAAGAAGTATTATAAGTGTGAGATTGAAGAATAATTGTAGAGGTTTGAGGAAATCTACGAGCCACACGTCATTAGATCAAGGAAATGCCGAAATGGTGATTTAAGTTATGGTTTAAGCAAATCTACCATTCTTGGATAGAAATAAAGATAGTGGAAAGGAAGAAGAAGACACATTGTTAACAGTTCTGAGTTAAAGTTTTGTGGAGGTATATGGGACAAACACAAAGAAAAATAGGCCACATCGTTGATGGGTGTGGATAGAGTACATGTCAAAGAGGCCATAGACACAAATGGCGAGGTCATCAGAGTTATGATATGCTCACGACGTCTATTTCTTCTTTCGCAAGAAAAACATATAAGTTATGTTTTATAAATCTGTATTCTTTAAACTACTCTAAGTTGGGTACTTTGAAATAACGTTTGGAGTGTCAAAACATGTCTGATCATGGTGAAATTTGTGTTGATATACATGAAAATACATAGTTTATATTCAACGGTGGGATTAAGAATTGGACAGTTGAAATTGGAGATATGTTGAGGTTTCCGGACTGTTTTAAGCATAGGAAGGATTGTAAAAGTTACAAACTAAGTTCAAACGAAATGAAGGAACCTGAAAAACATTGTAGCCGCATTGATAGAGATTGTAGCATCATTGGGAGTGAGACAATTACATTTGTTGTTATAAAGTTCTCTATACATAGCCCTACTATAACAAACATAATTAAGGGTTTCACTATCTACTATCCAAGAATCCATTGGTAGAGATGAATGTTAAAATGAGAGGCATTAATGTCGAAAGGTAAATGCTCATATCAAAAACTAGAAGAAAAATTGAAAACATTACCAGATGTTGATTGAATAATCATGTGTTCAAATTTTTTGATAGTAAAAGTAGAAGAAGGCGTTACATTCTCAAAAACTTGAATACATGTATTTAACTGTTACGTCTAGGGATGAATCATTAAGTATCATTCACTCTATTATACACATTTTCTATAGTCTTGACCATATCCGATGAAAGTGTAAATCGGACCAAAACAAACAACAATTTCTTTTCAACTATACATTTATTAAGACAAATCACAATTACATTATTCTTTTTTATTTTACACTGAATTTGATTCTCTTAGTCTTTTCCTATCTTATGATATGTTTGTGCAATCNGCAATCACTCAGATCCTATTCTTTCTGCTCTGACGATCTGCTTCTCCAGTCACTCAGCCACGCTGATGATCTGCTTCTCCAAATCGCTCAGACCCAGTTTTTCTTGCTCTGTCAATCTGCTCACACAATCTCTCAGCTGCACTGATGATCTGTATGACAATCACACAGACGCATGAACAGGTTCTCACAGATCTTAACTCAATATCAAATATTCGGCCTAGGAGAACTAATCTCCTTCATTCACCTTAGCCTCATATTTATACTAGTCATAATCCTAAAACTCTTTCACCATTCTCTTTCTTTTCTTTAAGCAAGTTTCCTTTCCTCTTTTGCCAATTTCCATTTCCTTTCTTCTTTCTTCATTTTTTCTAAATCTTTGCCTTCCAAGTTGCTATATTTTTATTCTCTACAGCTTCTTTCCCTTTCTCTTCAAATCTTTCCATTTGAATATTTAATCTTTTTTTCTTTGTGCATCTTCATTGCATCTTTAGTCTCCCCCTTTTTGATTGAGTTCGTCACCCAGGCTATTTCACGATCATTTGTCTTTCATTTTCATTTTGCATCTTCAATCTCCCCCTTTGTGACTGAGTTTTTCAATCAAAAACCCTCACGATTGCCCTGTCAATCAACGCAAGAGACAAACAATCAGAAGCCTGGGTT
>OVBE01010856.1:0-14641 GCA_900406425.1 Iberis pinnata
TCTCCCTTCAGAAAAATGATAAAAACCGGTTTAGAAAAATTGTTGAAAGCATGACCTCGAAGTCCGTAGTTATTGCCGGGACTGTTGAAAAGCAGTTAGAATCATGAAAATGCAGAAAAGTGCGAACATGAAAAGAAAAAAAAAATACAAAAAGTGCGAATCTTTAGAAAAAAAAGGAAGTGAGAAAGGGAGAAAAATGATCAAGACCGGAAGACGGTTGATGCTCTGTTTGGTATGGGCATTTTGATAGAAGAGGTACTTGAGTAAATTGATTGATATACCGTAGGTGAGAATGCATGAATATGAACTTAATTGAATATTAAAGAGCTGGTTGATATGATTTGATGCTTGATTGATTTCAGATTTAGAGTAAGAAACAAGTTGTTAGTTTAGTGGTGGTAATAAATTAAGTCAAAGTAGTTGTTTGAGATTGGTGTCTTTTGGATTTGAAACTGTACTTATGGTTTTTGAGATTTTGTGAGTTTCTGTGTGGTCCTTTTTGTTGGGCCAGGGTTTGACACCCACTCTGAGGCCCAACAAGAATATCTGATTAAGGCCCAAAGGGGCCAAAACCGACAAACAAGATCCGACCCGGTGAAAGATACGCGGACCCCGACCCGTCACTGTTCATGATGCGATAGGACCAAGCCATCGAAGGAGCAGTATAAATAAGATGTCAGATGAAATGAAGAGGGGGTCGGATCGGAAAAAAAGACAAGGAGTAGAGAGGGAAAGAGAGAGATCGCCGGTATCGACGGGGCAAAAGTACGATCACCAGATAACGTCTGAGTATCTCGACTATTAAATCAGTTGGAAGCGTTTCCAAGTCATCTCGTCTATTTGACGACCTCGTCCATCAAGGTCGCCATAATCTTAACAGAGAATAAAGATACCTCGTCCACAAAAGAGACAGTGATTACGCAGATAAAAGATCCTTGCCAACAACGCCCGTAGCCGAAGTAAAAGAGAGTCAGTATCAAAAGCTATAGTCAAATAGTCTCGTCTAGTCTGTCTATTGTATTTTAAAGAATATTAAATTTTATACGTTGTCTAATCCTTTAAATAAATAACTGAGTCAATAGGAGTTGCAATGACCAGTTAAACATTTGGCGCCGACTGTGGGGACGCATCGAAGAGTAAAGGATCAAGTAAGACAACAAGAACGATGGCCGATAACAATGAACCCATTCCTCAACGAGCTAAAGCCTCGTCTAAAAAATCGAGCTAAAGCCTCGTCAAAAGGACATGGTCTCCTAAAAACTCAAGGTCGCACCTCAACGAGCTAAAGCCTCTTCTAAAAAATCGAGCTAAAGCCTCGTCCAAAGGACTCAGTCTCCTAAAAACTCGAGGTCGCACCTCAACGAGCTAAAGCCTCGTCTAAAAAATCGAGCTAAAGCCTCGTCCAAAGGACTCAGTCTCCTAAAAACTCGAGGTCACACCTCAACGAGCTAAAGCCTCGTCTAAAAAATCGAGCTAAAACCTCGTCCAAAGGACTAAGTCTCCTAAAAACTTGAGGTCGCACCTTAACAAGCTAAAGCCTCGTCTAAAAAATCAAGCTAAAGCCTCATCCAAAGGACTCAGTCTCCTAAAAACTCGAGGTCACACCTCAACGACCTAAAGCTTCACCTAAAGACCACATCGAACTAAAGCTTCTTCTAAAGACTATGTCGAACTAAAGCTTCACATAAAGACTGCGACGAACTAAAGCTTCGTCTAAAGAAGATGACCTAAATCTTCGTCAAACAACCACGTCGAACTAAAGCTTCGCCTAAAGGCTACAAGGGTTAGAGCCTCGACCAAAAACTACTAAAGCCTCGTCTATAACAAAAAGACAACCTTGTCTATCAACTGAAGAGAGCCTTTTCTATCAGTTGAAGACAGCCTCGTCTACAACTCAAAGACAGCCTCATCAATAACTAAAAGACATCCTCGTCTATTAACTCAAAGATAGTCTCGTATAACTAAAAGACAGCCTCGTCTATAACTCAAAGGCAGCATCTTCTATCAACTAAAGATAGCCTCGTCTATCAGCATAAGCCCCGTCCATCAAGACATTGATTATCTCTGAAGGAATCTCACCACCAAGCAAAGAGCCTCGTCCATAGAGAGCATCGTCTGATAAAACTATTCACCAAAGTCATCTAATTGACCTAAAAAGATCCTCGTCCATAAGAGAGCCCCGTCCATCAAGACAATGATTACTTGAGAAGGAATCTCATTAACCAGAGAGCCTCGTCCATAGAGAGTCAGTCTCGTCCGTGGAAACAATTCACCAGTCATCTAATTCACCTAAAAAGAGCCTCGTCCATGAGAGAGCCTCGTCCATCAAGAAAACGATCATCTAAGAAGAGCCTAATCCATCTAGAGAGCCTCGTCTATCAAGACACATCATAAGAGCCTCGTCCATCATGAGAGTCTTGTCTATCAAGACACATTAGTCACCAAAAAGATCTCGTCCATCAACTCCATAAGACCCCGTCTATCGACTCAGAGACCCCGTCCATCAAACACATAAGACCATCCATAAAACTCAGAGATCGACTTAGGAACATCGTCTATCAATTGCAGAAGACCCCGACCATCATCAGAAGAAGACCTCGTCTGTCAATGGGTAGATATCCCGTCCATCAGCTCAAAAGGACCTCGCCTATCAATCGAAGACAGCCGAGACCGCCTCGTCTATGCCGAAAGGGGAATATATCACCTAAAGGAAGTCTGGCCTACCAAACGACCATCCATCATAAAAGGAATCATGAATCTCACCCATCAACACAATTCTCAGCAAATATCTTGTCGATCGCTCACTCTCAAAGAAAACTATGACCGGTTCTTAGAACTATTAAGACCGATTCAACATTTTTTCCCTCGCTTTGTCGATTAATCAAGGTGTTTCTTCACCTTGTCGATTAATCACGGTGTCTCTTCGCCTCATCGATTCTTAAGAACAGTCTCAGGGCCTCAGCTAGAAAATTTCAAGGCCTCGGCTAGACAGTTCTGGTCGATGTAAACCCTTGTGTTGTAGTGTCTTTTCACCTCGTCTAATCTTAAGCACAATGTCAAGGCCTCGGCTAGACAGTTTCAGTCGACATAAATCTTTAGTCGACTTGAGGGGGGAGTAACTGTTGGGCCAGGGTTTGACACCCACTCTGAGGCCCAACAAGAATATCTGATTAAGGCCCAAAGGGCCCAAAACCGACAAACAAGATTTGACCCGATGAAAGATACGCGGACCCCGACCCGTCACTGTTCATGATGCGACAGGACCAAGCCATCGAAGGAGCAGTATAAATAAGATGTCAGATGAAATGAAGAGGGGGTCGGATCAGAAAAAAAGACAAGGAGTAGAGAGGGAAAGATAGAGATCGCCGGTATCGACGGGGCAAAAGTACGATCACCAGATAACGTCTAAGTATCTCGACTATTAAATCAGTTGGAAGCGTATCCAAGTCATCTCGTCTATTTGACGACCTCGTCCATCAAGGTCGCCATAATCTTAACAGAGAATAAAGATACCTCGTCCACAAAAGAGACAGTGATTACGCAGATAAAAGATCCTTGCCAACAACGCCCGTAGCCGAAGTAAAAGAGAGTCAGTATCAAAAGCTATAGTCAAATAGTCTCGTCTAGTCTGTCTATTGTATTTTAAAGAATATTAAATTTTATACGTTGTCTAATCCTTTGAATAAATAACTGAGTCAATAGGAGTTGCAATGACCAGTTAAACACTTTTCAAACCTCTTTTCCAGATTGGGTTTTGCTTTACTTGAGGACAAGCAAAGATCTAAGTTTGGGGGAGTTGATATTACTCGGTTTTAATGCATAATAGTGGGCATTTATGTTTGCTATTTTGCATTATTCCGAGTGTTTTCATTGCGTATTTGGTAGAATTTCAGTATTCTAGGTGTTCGTGTCGTATCAGAGCAAAACGGTGCATTTTAGGAAGTTTCAGAAGTTTTCAGAAGTTTCAGAAGTTTTCAGAAGTTTTCAGAAGTTTCAGAAGATTTCAGAGATTGAAAGAAGAAGTGCACGATCGGGCATGTGTGTTGCTCGATCGGGCAGATGTTCCTGGAAAAATACGACAATTGAGATCGACCGAGCAAAAGCCAATTGGCCGAGAAAAAACGAGAAGTGCCGGATCGGGCAGACATTTGCTCGATCGGGCAGACATTTGCTCGATCGGGCAAATGTTCCAAAAAGAAGAAGAAGTTTTCTAAATTGCAATTCAAGTCCTGAAACCTATCCAAGTTTTCCTTATTTATTATTTTATTTTTTAGCCTATAAATACAATGTGTTTTAGGTTTTTAGAACTTAAGCTGTATTTTATTTTCTGAGAGAATTACTAGGAGACGAATCTTGAACCTTTGTGGAGAAGATTTCTAAACCCTATTTTATATCTATTCTTATTTTAATTATGTGTTATTCTCTAATTTTTTTTATTGTTTATGCTTTGCAATGTCTGAGTAGTTCACTAGTTAGGTTTTAGGGTTTCCTAGGGAAACGAGGTTTGAATGTTAGGTTTAACTTTGTAGGATTGAATTTGTTAGGTTTAATCGCAATCCTGCATGTTAACTTGACTTTCAACCTGGATACCTACGGATTTTCCTAATGCCTAGCGATTTTTATATTATAAGTTTATACCGTTTTGATTCATAACCACTTAATTATTCTCGCTTTAGCTAGATGTAAAACTGAAACTGAACGTGTACTTTCTGGTCTCTGTGGGTTCGATACCTTTGCTATGCTACTTTGAACTGTTCTCTGCAATACTAGTTTATGATTAAATTCTTAACCTATCAGAATTTTGGCGAACCCCGTAGTTGTCAAGAAAAAGAATGGAAAATGGAGAGTATGCATCAACTTCTTCAACCTGAACAAAGCGTGTCCCAAAGACAGTTTCCCATTTCAGAACATAGACTAGCTAGTCGAAGCCACAGCCGGTTACAAACTACTCTTCTTCATGGACGCCTTCTCCGGCTATAAGGTGATGCCCTTCGGCCTAAAAAATGTCAGCGCTACTTACCAACGTCTGGTCAATAAGATGTTCTCAGAATAGTTGGGAAAAAATGATGGAAGTCTACATAGACGACATGTTTGTCAATTCGTCCGACGAAGATGATCATGTGGGCGACCTGTGCACCTGTTTCCAAATAATGAATACATATGGGATGAAGCTGAATCCAGCTAAGTGTACTTTCGCAGTGATCTCAGGAGAATTACTAGGCTACTTGATGACCAAGAGAGGCATCGAGGAAAATCCCAAGCAAATTAACGCCCTGCTAAGGATGTTGTCACCCAAAAACACAAGAGAGGTACAAAGGCTAACAGGCCGCATAACAGCTTTAACTCGATTTATATCCAAATCAACCAATAAATGCCTTCCATTTTATAACCTCCTCAAAGGGAATAAAAAATTTATTTGGAACGAAGAATGCGAGCTAGCGTTCAAAGACCTGAAAACCTATCTAATGACGCCTACCGTCCTATCAAAATCGCAAGAGGGAGAAACCCTGTTACTCTACATCGCAATATCGCCATACAAAATCATCTTGGTCCTTGTACGCGAAGAACTCGACAACCATAAACCAATTTTCTACCTCAGCAAAATATTAGACGGTGCAGAGATGATATACCCAATGATAGAAAAGTTAGCTCTCGCAGTACTACACTCAGCAAGGAAGCTGCGGTCTTACTTCCAATCGCACTCAATCTTCGTATATTCAGATCAACCGCTGTAGAAGATTATACACAGTCCCAACCAATCGGGGAGACTTTCTAAATGGGCAGTCGAACTCTGCGAGCATGACATAGAATTCAAAATTAGAACTTGCGCAAAGTCACAAGTCCTAGCGGATGTCCTGGTATAACTACCCCTTGAGATGGATATTGCGTCCAAACCCAACGAAGCACGATAGTCCCTGTATGTTGATGGGACAAGTTCAAAACACGGCTCAGGAGTGGGAATACGGTTGCTTACACCCAACAGGGGAGATGATCGAACAATCATTCCAACTGAACTTTGCAGCGTCAAACAACGAAGCCCAGTACGAAGCAATGATTGCCAGCTTGCGCCTAGTAGCGGAAATTGGGGCAAAATAGGTCAGCGCCTACTACGATTCCCAGCTGGTTGCAAACCAATTTAGCGGCGAGTATGAGACAAGAGACGACATAATGGAAGCATATTTGGACATTATAAAAACCCTTTCTAAGGACTTCATGGAGTTTGACCTGATCAAAATTCCCAGGGGAAAAAACACGCCCGCTAACGCCTTGGCCGCCCTGGCCTTGACCACAGATCCTCAGACGACTAGAGTCATACCAGTTAAAACCATCAACAAACCCATAATCTCTGTAAGTAAGAAAATATGTGACATGAAAGAGACAATTAAAGAATACAATGAAAATCCAGACCCTGAGGATGTTGAGGAAGACGAGGTCCCAATGGAGGCAGATGAAGTCGAAGCAGAGATAGACTGGAGAATTGAGATACTTGCATGCATCACTGATGGAATCTTACCAACAAAGAAATGGGACGCAAGGAAACTCAAGGCCAAAATCGCAAGGTACATCTAGTTAGATGGACACCTTTACAAATTGAGCGTGCAAGGCTCTCTCTTAAAGTGCATCTTCGGACATGAAACCAAAAAGACTATAAGGGAAGTACATGACAGAGCATGCATAAATCACTCAGTAGGCAGGGTGCTAGCATTCAAGATCAAATCATACGATTACTACTGGCCAACTATGATCACAAATTGCGAACAACACGCTTTAAGTGCGAAAAGTGCCAAAAACATGCACCGTTGATATACCGACCTACCAAGGAAATGCAATCAATCACCGCACCACACCATTTTATGCATTGGTCCATGAACATAATTGGTCCCATGCACACGTCAAAACAGAAGCATTTTCTTCTCGTCCTAATCGACTATTTTCTAAATTGATAGAAGCCGAATCATTCGCCAATGTGAAATCCGAGAACGTCGAGTCTTTCATCTGGAAAAACATTATATGTCGTCACGGGATCCCCTACAAAATACATATTGATAACGGCCCTCAATTTACATTTGATGGATTCAAGGACCTCTGCGACAGGATGAGAATCAATCTAACTTACTCGATCGACCCCATATTATCTCCAAGCCAACGACTAGGCGGAGGCCGCAAACAAAACAATATTAGATGGGCTTAAAAAGAGACTAGATAAGAAAAAAGGAAGATGGTTGAGGAATTAGAGGGTGTAATCTGGTCATATCGGACAACACCCATGAGGGGAACTAACGATTCCCCATTTGCCTTAGTGTACGATACCGAGGCAGTAAAACCAGCTGAGACGGAAGTACCGAGCCTGCGATGGGAACTAGCACCTTTAAATACAGACCAAAACGACCAGATGCTCATTGATATAGCAGACACCATCGATGAACGAAGGGACCAGACAACCATAAGACTGCAAAACTACCATAACAGTGCAGCTCGTTTCTACAACAAGAAAAATTAAGCAGCGAAGATTTTCCGAGGGGGAGCTAGTATTGCGGGAATTTTTTCATGCAAGAGCAGAGAAGAACGCATGAAAGTTAGGAATAAGATGGGAATGGCCATACAAGATCACCAAAGTCATTAAACCAGGAGTGTACGAATTGGAAAGCGCATATGGAAACAAAGAGTGACACCCATGGAATGATAAACATTTGAAGAAATTCTACTCCTAAGATTTAAAGAGTTGTTCTTTTACAATTTTAACTTATGCACATTATAATACCATCTTAGTGAACTACGACCAGACTTGATCTCCGTTTCAAGGGTACGCAGACAACTCTATTTCGGGAGTTCAGCTATATTTATCAAATAATCCATAATTTGGCACTTCCCTCTTTACCTTATTGATTTTCTAGAAAAATGGGGGGAGATGTACTCGTTCCTTACACTCCGACCCAGCCCGCTCTCTTTACCTTATTAATTTTCTCGAAAAATGGGGGAGATGTATTCATTCCTTACACTCTGACCCAGCCTGTCCTCTTTACCTTATTAATTTTTCTCGAAAAATGGGGGAGATGTACTCGTTCCTTACACTCCGACCCAGCCCACCCTCTTTACCTTATTAATTTTTCTCCAAAAATGGGGAAAATGTACTCGTTCCTTACACTCCGACCCAACCCGCCCTATTTACCTTATTAATTTTTTTTCTAAAATTGGGAGAGACGTACTCGTCCCTTACACTCTGACCCAACTCACCCCAACCGGGGCCTCCTCGTCAACCAACATAACATGCTCAAAATATGACTACACCATCCCGCACCCCAACCCATGCAACAACATACACTCGTCAACCACCAACAACTTCACTTTCTCATGCTCTATTTACTAACATTCGGATGAAACCGAGGGGAGAATACTACACCATACCCAACAAGTGCTATTAAAACGGTAAAACCACTCAAACCCCTACTCATATTTTCCCGCACTATAACATTCAAAATGCAAACGATCGTCCACACATATTATATTGTATGACCTGGCCAGTCATACAATACATCGCACACCCCCAGTGGGTATTAGCCTGATCAGCCCTCTGCAAAGTGTAAGCGCTAAAGGCGAGCCTCGTCTCGCAATAACGCGTTGAAACGTACGTCAAACATAATTAACGACCAAAACGTATGTCACTCATTTAATATTCGATCTCACAAATAAACATATCACTGTACGACAATAAAATCAATGCCTAAATATGCAACCCCCTGCTAAGATAGTACCAAAGATACCTCTTAGGTAAACACGATAACACCCAAGTAAACCTCAAGCTCAGCTCAGTCCAAAGGAAATTTAAACAAGCACTATGCAGAAAGCAAATCTCAAACGCACAATACACACAAAGACTTAAACCTAAACATCCACATTAATTAAGCTGACTTATGTTTTTGGTATAAGCCTCCCCAGACAATCAGGTTCCATAGAAATTAAAAAGTTTGGGTAAAAGCCTCCCCATGCGACTAGGTTCCAATTCAAACAAACTTCAAGAAGAAATTAAAAGAGCAAGGATAGAGGAAGCTGCAAGCAATCATTCAGCCCCAGTTGGATCACCATCATTACCCTTGGAGGCTTTCTTTCTCGCCACAACCGCAACTTCCCCCATACAAACCGCAACCTTTACGACCTTATCCAACACTCCACCCATGTTTATCTCATCATCTCCGACAGCCTCACTATTCACAGCCTCCTCAGTAGCGTTACCACCTGTAGCTTCCTCAGCAGGAACTCCCTCATTCTCAGCATCAATGTCGACTTCCTCAGCTGGAACAAGAAGTGGGAAGTTAGAACCATAAAGATTAATGATGTCGGCTAAGTTCAGTTCAGAAGCTTCACCTCGCTGATCACTCAGGTTGGATTCAGTCGGCGACGCCACCCTTTCCTTTTCCATGTTTAGTTCTTTGAATTCCAATATTTCCAGCTCCTTCGTAAAGGTCACTTGATTCTCTTCCAGCTCCTTCTTCTCTGACTCCAACGTGGATTCCCCCAGGAGCAAGATGTTGATCAACTCCAAGTTCCCTTTTATTTGTTCCACATGCACTAGCTTCTCCTGACAGACCCGCTCGCTTACAACTTTTCCTTTCACCCAGTCCACCCTTTTTGCAAACCTCTCGTTCAATTCATTCTCCTTTTCTTTCACCTTCAATGCGACTGGCTCACCCACCTCCTCAAGAAAGTTCATCAAGTTCTTATCCATACTCGCCACCTCATCCTTCAGCTTATTTGTAGCTTTATCATAACGAATCACCTCCTCGTTCATCCTTTCAGCGTCCTTCTCCTCAGGTTATCAAGCTCAACGACCTCGGATTTCAATTTATCGTTATCTTCAGTAAACACCTCAACCTTGCCCACAACAACCTTTAGTTTGGAGATAGCTTTGTTAGCCAGAGTTGTCGCATCAACAACCAGCTCGACACCCGAGTTCTTCTTCGCTCTCATGAGTTTATCATCCAAGACTCCCACCAGGCGGTTCGCTAAAGACCTAGTCTGCGCATAATAGCGTATGTTAGTTAACTCAAAACATTAACTCAGACACATCACAAGTAGCACGCAGACACCCATACCTCAGCATGGGAACGAGCCCACTCAGCATACTCCTTTTGCACTAAAAGCGACATGTGGTCATACACCTTGGGTCAACCTAGGCGGAGCTTGGACATTACTTTAGCGCATAGATCTCCCTCCTCAACAATAGAGGACTGGTGTGGCCAAGTGAAGTTGAAGGAGAAACCACCAAAATCATGAGCCCCAACCAGTGAGGACTCTTGTATCCGAGCTTTCTTTTTAGCTGGAGCCTCTGAATGACGCAAGTTATGGCAAAGTGGAAGAGGACGGAAATCCTTTTTCTCAGAATTAACAATCTTTCCTCAACGCGAGTCAGCATGCGACGAGTCAAAAAACTCGATTGTATCTACGTCCATTTGGGTACTATCCCTAGGCGCTTGCATCTTGTGATCACCCCTGGGTTAACTGAACTGGGTGCCCCCTGAGAGCTCCTGATCTTTTGCGCCTCGCGGTAAGGTTTTGGGTTCTTCATTGTGCTGGATTGATTTAAAGATGGGGTAACTGCGTGGTATCATCCGGTAAATTAGACAAAATCAAAATCAAAAGCGAATTAACTCAATTTCTTACTTGAAGATGATTCAGATAATTGTTCTAAAGGAAGCCAACTGCGAGAAACACTTTCTCCGTCGAATATGCTCCAATCGTTCAACCTGTTAATTCCAAAAGGTCTCGATTCCTCGACTTTAACCTGTGGGACTGAAAAATAAACACGAAACATATACATTAGAAAACATAAAACCATACAAATCAGAAACGGCAGTTCAATGGCCGGCTAGAGCAAATTAATGAAAACAGGAAGAGCTAAAATTAAAACTAGATCATACCGATCTCCCTGGTCTACCAGGTCTACAAGTCACTAGGACCCTTGGTCCCAAAGGATAAATTGTTGATTCCCAAAAAGAAGTAGAATCTGTCCCAATCGGCTTCATCTTTAGGTGTCTTCCCGGTTACAAATCCCTGGTTGGTTTGTTTGCAAGCATAAGCCGCCTTTCGGACCCCTTTTATATGGGTAACTTCCTCCAGCATATCACAACCCAACTCGAACCCATTCTCTCTTGTCTACACCATCAAGAAAATCGCATGCCGAATACCCTTTGGCATCATCTAGCTCAAGGCCATTCCCCGATGATGCACATATCGAACTAGCATCTCATGAACTGGAAAACGGAACCCACATGTCCGGAAGAAGATCTCATAGACGGTGAAAGCCCAGGCGGAGGGCAGTTAGGAAATTTTCCAGATTCAGGTATCAAGAACCTGATGTCAGAAGGAAAATCAAATTGCTCCCAAATCAATGCCACAGACGCAGCAGTTGACAGAGTGTCAGAGAAGGTCATGATTCTCAGAGTTGCGATCGCCCTGGACCTCGTGCTAGAGATCATATGAGTTCCAATGCTGGCACTGGCCATAGGACTCAACGAAGAGCTCCTGCTCCAGGAGCGAAGTGCAAGTTGTTTCGACATGATGAATAAGCCGAGATAGGATGGAAATTAGAGAAGAAAAATAAGTGATGAGGACAACGCAGGAAGATCGAAAAAAGTTCGGATGGTGGGAATGAAAATTTGAGGAAGAAATTAGAAACCCTAATAGAAACTGGAGAGATGAGACAAAAAAGGAATTTTACCTAATCACGATTTTGAGAGAGAGAAGTATGACGGTTTAGTGTGAAGTGGAAAGCAGCAATTCCCGTCACTTGAAGAGGAGAGAGGCAAAAATAACTGCCTTAGGAGTAGGGATTTACTTTTATAGAAGCAATGATAACCAACCCCACCTATATTTTTTGTATTTCGGATTTTTTAAAAAAATGATGAATGAAGTAAATCTGAATAAAATCATGAATATTGGGGACTATTGGGATTTCCATCATATATCTAGTTTGAGATCGAAATCCCCTCCTCGAAGATCGGGTGAAGCAATCCCGTGGGAAGATCAACCAAAATCCCAACAATCAGAAGGGAAAAAACGATAAGTGCTTCGCCAAAGATCTGATTCTCAAAAAAGTAATGCCAGAATTAAGTAGTGTCATTTTCCATTTTGGGAACGACATGCACGTGAATTCGCAAGTCGAAATTATGCTGAGAGCTGACTATTTGATCCATCAGAGGTCACCCAACTTGCTAAGCTCGTAGGAAGACCTGAGGGGCTAATCTATTAGTTTCAGGACCTCCTCAACATAATCTTTCCTTAGCTAGTATTACCTCAAAAGTCAACCTCGGACATATCAAACACGAAAGGACTAACTGAGCAAGCTATCTACCAGAGTATATTAAAGGATAACTGAATACCCAACACGTAATCAGACTGAGGAGGGTATAAACGCATCCCGAACACGTAACGACCAGGTCCAGGCGGTTTCAAGTTTGAAGAGATTCGCCAAGATAGTAAAAGAAAAGAAAGGGAAACTAACCGAGAAGATAGGAACAACCCGAGCTGGATCGATACAATATAAAAGGAAGGAAAAGAAAGAAGAAGGAGATCTTTTTGGAAAATTCTCTAAGTGTTCATATAATCATCTTAAATTCGTACTATAAGTGTAATCATCTCGAATAAAATAATCAATAGAATCTTACTTTCGAATTTGTATTGTGTGTTTTCTCCTTATTAAAGGAAAATCATCTAACTCCTCATTAAGAAAAAAGGAACAAATTAGTTTTGCAGATTTAGACTTCTACATGTATCAAAAACCGAATATATTATTTGGATATTTTGTTTATATATACCCCAAATTTGATTTTTTAAGAACTATAAGATTTGTCTCCGTATATTGAATATACATTATGTTTGATATCGTGTTATTCAGAAATATATTATATATCCAATGTGTCAAGTGTTTGTTGTTAAATACTTAATTTTAACATTTATATATTTTTGTATCCGTCAATATAAAAATTACAGATACAACAGATTATATGTTTTAATGTTTCCTATATAGTTATTAAATCATATAATAACAAAATATATATTAAGTATTAAAATATATAGTTATTATATAATGAAGAAAATTCAATAATAATCTATACTATTAAAGGATGAGTACATTTGTAGAGGAAGTCATTAAGTTTGATGATATTTACAATGATTGCCATTAGTATAAAAATTTAAGAAGAAGAAGAAAAAAATTTCGCAAGGATAAAAGGGGAAAATTTTTACGATTTGGCTTCCATGTCTTGAGTTCGATTCTCCTTAAACACTTGATTAAGGCTACAATTAACTAGATCCATATTAAATACGCGCGGATCTATAATTAAGTTGGGTATGACCCGTTTTTTTTTTTAAATTATGTATCTTGTCTTTGGTTCGAATCTCTTTTATAGCATTTTATGTTTTTGTAAATTTTCGTTTTTGTTTATGGATATTTACATATTTGTTAGGTAGTTTAGATATTATTGTTAGCTATGATTAGAAACCATAATTAAATTATAGATTATATTGTAAAACGAATATTAGTAAAATATTCGAAAGATATTTTTTTCCTAACTAAAAAATCCCTAAACCCTAATCGAAAACCTCAAGTTTTTTTTTATATATAGAGGTACTCTTCATTGTAGTTTAACACAATACTTTCGATTTTCTTTATTTATTAGGCTCCACTATTCGTAAGTATTAATTTTCCCTAATTTCTTAGAAACATAATTTGTTTCATATGTATTTGATTATATGTTCAAAATGCTTGATAGAATCGTAATTGTTTAATAATTTTCTGTCAACTACATTTTTGTAGACACTTGATACACAATGGAAAATAATGGATAAAACATCATTCAAGATGGATCTTAGGTATAATTGATGTTATGCGTTTAGTTATATTTTGTTTTACTTCTATATTCATTATTTTTATAAATGCTAACATTCATATAAATATAAGAAAATCGATGCAAAGGGGAAATGTATCATCATGAATGAAGAATCCGAGGTATAATGTTATGTTGTTTGTTAATTGTTTTTTAAGAAATGTTCAATAGTTTGTTTACAACTAACATTTAAAAAAATTGAAGATCATGGAAGCACCTACAAATGTTAAAAGAAGAGAGGTCATACCTTTTAAAATTCCTGATGGATCTCGGGTAATGAATACTATATGTAAGTTAATTCACGAAATTATTTGTAACTAACATGATGATGTCTTCTAGAATATTGAAGCAGATTTTAATGCCCAAGGAAAATGTATGATAATGCCTTCAACGATTCAATATGTGTATGAGGTAAGTGTTTTTTAAATTCTTCATTCTAACTACTACGTTTATTTGTTAAAAACTTACTAATCGTATAATATATTAATAATATAAAAGCGAACAATCACTTTTTAATGTAACCGTAAGAGAACATCTTTCTCATTATATTCAGGTAGTAAATTTAAATGCTTAATATTATTGTTTTATAGTATAATATGTTAATTTCATNTAATTTCATAATCTGTTTATATTTACATCTGATTAATTTAAAAACGTGTAGGGAAAAAGAAAGCATATTGTGACAAATGATCGACTTGAAATTTTGGCAAAGGTAGAGATTGCTACTAAGCGTGCAAAAAAAGAAAAGGATGCTTATT
>OVBE01010857.1:0-14641 GCA_900406425.1 Iberis pinnata
GTTTTGTCCACCATTGCATGCGCGGGACCCCGGTTCTTTTTCCGATTTGATGTCCTCTGGCTAGAAGATGCATCCATTTAGAAGTTTATAACTTGTTTTGAAGACGAAATTTGAAAAAAAAAACAGAGAGTTTTTGCGATGGAGAAGAAGATTAAACAGTAAAAAGGAGAGAGAATTGTAATGATGTAAAAAAGAAAAGAGAGAAAAAAGCGTGTGATAGAGGGGGAGTTGAAGAGTGATTAGACCGTTGAGAGAGAGGAGAGAGAAGTTACTTTTACAATTTTTTTTAAAAAAATCAAAATTAATCTTCGAGTGGTTGGCGCGTGCAGTCAGTCTCGTTGAGGGCAATTTCGTCTATTCGTATAATTTTTTATGGTATGGTATGAAAGAAATGGACATTGTGGTAGAGGCACTAATTACAGTTGGTCTTCATGGCATTGAGAGTAATTTTCTCTATTAAAAACTACTACTATAGTTGATGATTGATGTTGTTGGATTTAGCTGGCAAAAATAATTTTGCAAGAACGACTTAAACATAACGAATACTATAAAAAGTCATATAAAATAACTAACTAAAATCATCAAACAGGCAAATTACTACGTGGTCCACACTAGCAGCAAGCACATTGACTTTGAGATAACCCAGCACATGCATTTGCTCTATTTAAAGAACAAACGTTCTCTACGTTAGTTCTACACTAACATTGACTTTCCCCATATCCTTTCACCTTTTTACGAAAACTTTCCTCCGATATCTCTATTCTCTTCCAGTCCATTTACTCGGTCCGCTCGACCCCTCACACGGTTTCTTCTCTGGTAAAGTTTGATTCCTTAGATTTTTGTTTGTTTATTTGTTGTGATTTCTCTTTCTGACTAGAGTTGATCGTGTACTACTGTTTTTCTCTCTAGCGCTGTGTTAGTTAAGTGAGAATAGATTGAAGATGGCGAGTGAAAATGCTGATGTTGGTTTAGCTCTTGTGGTGGATAATGGCGGAAAAGAGGATAAATTGGATTCTGAGCTTTTGAAAAAGCTTGAGATTGAAGAAGATTTAACAGATGAGAACGATGAAGAGCAAAAAGGCAAAGGTGAATTGTTGACTTTTGGTGTCCGAAATGATTAAATATTTTGAGTGTGCATCAATGCTTTTAAAACCGGACCGGCAACGAACCGGAAAAAATTTCGTGTTGTGAGTCGATGTGGTTCCACCGGGTTCGACCGGATTTGATTATTTTATTTAAGATTATATATATATATATATATAATTAACAATAAAATAAAATTATCATAATTTAACCCACACAAATAATAAAATAATCAAAATCATAAATTAAAAATAGTAAAAAACATACTATATATGTAACAAAAAACCATAAAATGTTAAATTGTGGTTTTATACATCATATATTTACAAAAATCTAAATATTTAATGTGCTATAAATTTATACACTTATCTAATATATGTCACAAAAACATAAAATGTTAAATTTTATTTTCATTCATTATACACATAAAAACAGTTTTATTATAAAAAAAACTTGTTGATCCGGGGTTGAACCAACCCGTATAAACCTCCGGTTCGCGGTTCAACCCGGTTCGACCCCCGGTCCGGTCCGGTTTTAAAAACACTGGTGTGCATGCATCTCTAAATCGTGTTTTTATTTTTCTGGAGTTTTGGAATGTTAGACCATTTTTCTCAAAAGAACTAGATTTCTAGGATTAGGTTAGGTGTATGTGAATTTGGTATTGTGTTTTGATATTGCTTAATAATCTCTCCATGTAGATTCGGAGTCGATACTCATTTCATTGATTTCTCAACTCATGCCTCTCTACAACTCTATGAATTTGGATGTGTTGGTGTTGGATATGGATTCAAATTCGGAGTGGGACTCGAAGGTGATATCACTTATTATTCAAATAATGTCTTTCGTCAGAACTATGGATTTGGATTCCCAGCCAAAACCAGAGTCGAAGTTCATGTCACTCATTACTCAGACAAAATCTCTCTTCAACTCTCTGGATTTGAACTCCCTGCCGAAGCCATTGTCCAAGCTCATATCACTCATTTCTCAAACAAGTTCTACAGATTTTAACCAGAAGCTAGAGTCTGGATTGAGTTTCACGTCACTCCTTGACCAGACACTGGAACTCAAGCCAGATCCGGAGCTCATATCACTCATTCGACAAATAATTTCCCTAGTCATCTTCATCGATTCAAAATTGAAGAAGTTCGTCATATTATGCCCAAAAGTACAAGTATTTGTCCGTGGAGGAGTATTTTATGCGAGAGACAACTGGTGGAGGAGGAGCAAAGACAAATGGAACTGTTTCCTTGGAAATTGGAAACAATTGAAATTAATAGGGGACGATGCTACATACTTCCGTTGTAGACATTGCAATGGCGAAAACCATAAAGAATATGAAAAATTTCCTCTGGAGATCAAACACCCTCTTCATACCAAACATTCTCTCTACCTTGCGTGTAGACTTGGCGATAAAACCAGAGAATGCTATTGTTGTGATGAAGATCTGCTAAAAGTATTTTATTATTGTCAAGATTGTTGTTGTGCATTGAACATAGCTTGTGTGGAGAAAATCCCACTCTCAGCTAGAACCCATCCCAAGTGGCATGAGCATACACTTGCTCTCTTTCCAAGCCATGCTTCCATACCATGCGATGTATGTGCCCTGATACATACAACCTCTCCTTTCTACATATGTCCTCCTTGTAACTTTGTGGTCCATCAAAGATGTATCAGCTTACCACGTGTCATAAGGATATCTCGTCATCCCCATCGTATATCTTTTTCACCATCTTTTAATCAAGGTGATTGGCATTGCGGTTTTTGTCGTACACCGATCCACAATGACTATGGAGGTTATTCTTGCATCAAAGATGGTTGTTCCTATGCGGTACATTCAAGATGTGCCACACAAAAAAATGTTTGGGATGGTATAGATCTTGATGGAGTACCGGAAGAAATTGTAGAAGTAATTGAATCTTTTGTGAGGATAAGCGATGGAGTTATACGACATTTTAGCCATGATGATCATGATTTGAGACTTGATGAGAACACACACAACTATTATGACGAGAATAGTATATGTCAAATATGCATCACGCCAATCTATTTCGGGAAATTCTACTCTTGTATGCAATGTGAGTTTTTTCTACACGAAACATGCGCAAATCTTGCTCGCAGATTATATCACCCAATACATTCACATTTGCTCGGTTTAACTCTAGTGGGAAGAAAAAAAGGTAGTTGTCCGGCTTGTGATAGGTCGTTTGCAGATGGTTTCTTCTATAGGTGTACTAAAAAAGAATGTGATTTCCAACTACACGTGCAGTGTGCCATGACTTCTGAGCCATTAGTCCATGAAAGCCATGTGCATCCTTTATTCCTAACATCCAAACCAGGAGAGGATAAAATGTGTAGTGTTTGCCAGGCTATGTACGGAGACCAAACATTCAACTGCATTGAGTGTGATGGCTTTGCTTTATGTTTCGAGTGTGCTACTATACCTCCAAAGGTGAGATATAAGCATGATAAGCATATCCTCACTCTTTCTTATGGGGAGGAGACTGGTTCTCTGACGTATTGGTGTGAGGCTTGCGAAACAAAAATAAATCCAAAGGAGCGGTTTTATTTTTGTGATGAGTATTGTTGTGTCACTCTTCACATCAAATGTTTGATTGGGAAGGACTTATACGTGAAGCCTGGTTCGGTATCATTCTCCTTCGGCAATCAAGTAGTTAATCTGCCAAACAATCATCACATGTCTCGACCTATATGCTCCCAATGTGACAAGCGATGTCCATATAAAATTGTTTTCCAATGTTCTGAATGGAAGTTTTGTTCCAGAGCATGTTTGAATGCTTTCTTCTGTCGTCCTAATAGGATCATGGAAACAACTAAGGAAAATCAAGATGATGCATTGTTTGTATCAGATGAACCAATGACAAGTGACAAGGCCATGGAATTTGCTGAAGCACTTAATGGAGTAATTTATCAAGCTCTGGAGCATGAGAACATTCGTTTAACTGGTGATGTTACTAAACATCTCCCAGCCATTTTGAGGATGATACAAGCTCGAGAAGAGCCCAAAAACAGTTAGTCAAATTATGCCCAAAAACTAACGTGGGATTTTGAAGATCAAAAGTCATTTGAAGATTAAGAGTTGAGTTTACATTCAAAATATTCTTTCTTACTTTCTATGCAAGTTTAAATGAGAGTTTAGTTAACTCTCCATCTTATTTTCTTCTTTAAATAATCTACAAACTCATTGTAGAAGAATAACCTTCTTTTTTAATCAACTTTATTTCCTGAGAGTGATTCTCTTTTGTTCCATGTGAACTTTTGATTTCTTGGTGTGTCATATCCAAGTATTCTAACTGGTTTATCAAGTGTTCTCCATCACACTTGTGTGGCCATTCTACTGTCCAAAATATATTGAGGCATAGCTTAAGTTTGTTTCGAAACTAAAGTTTTATATACCTTGGAATCTTGCTACAAGAGTTCTTCTTATTGACGATCCACCGCCTAGATTCTCCATAGCGTATTTAGTTTTGGGATTGAGGTTTCATATATTTCACAATCTTCCTCCACAAATCTGTTGAAGTCAAGAATTATCCAAATATCACCCCTTTGAATACAATTCTTGGGTCATTTCCGCATTACATGTACTTTAGAAAGTGGCCAATGCAATATTCTGATGGTTATTGCTCATGCTGTAATATAATTATATTGTATTCGCTCATGTATTTAATATTGTGTTGTTTAGATATTTCTAAGGAAGTCAAAGAAATATTTTGTTTTCTACGGTGGTCTTTCATGAATTTGATGTTTTAAAAATTATTAGGAATATTTGTAACACCCCACTTCGTGGGCCGCTACTACCAAATCCAATAACATATTAGTATGATAATGTCTGCTTTGGGTCCAAAGACCCGTACGACTTTCTTATTGGGTACCACCCAAAAAAGCCTCATACTAATTTGGGATTGGACTCTTTATATATCATCCAACTCCTGATTGATTTTCCGATGTGGGATGTTTGTTATTAACCATGCGGATCCCACAAATCAGCCCCAGTAGAGAACACAACGTCTTCGTTGCATACCACCAGGCCTTCCTGATTCCATCCTAGAACCAGCTGCGCTCTGATACCAACTTATAACGCCTCACTCTTTAAACTGCTACTACCAAGCCCAATAACCCATTAATATGATATCGTCCGCTTTAGGCCCAGAGGCCCGCACTGCTTTCTTATTGGGTACCACCCCAAAATGCCTCATACTAATTTGAGATTGGACTCCTTATATATCAGCCAACTCCACACTGATTTTCCGATATGGGATGTTTTACATTGATCATGCGGATCTCACACTATTCCCGCAATTAATTCATTTAGATTTTAACATAAATATACGATTACAATTTCACAACAAATTACAGTAATACAAAATAGATTGTATCTACTGATAAAAAGATTACACTATAAATCCTAGAATCGAAACTTAGAACTATGAGGTTGTTATTTGATGAAGGTGGGTAAATAGGTTGCAGATAGATTAAAATGATATAAAAACAACATAAAACATTAGTAGTCAGAGAATTGGCAGGGTTTCATGCATGCATAAATAGATAAATCATCAAAGAAATCATCAAGAACCGTACTCGAACTCAAATCACTAATATATACTCTGTATGTTTCAAGTTAAGTGTAGTTCTAAGAAAATAATTATTTCAAAATAATTATTGTTTTCAACTTTATGTAGAAAAGTAAATGAATTTGATGTATGTAACTGTTTATAGTATGTATTATATTTTTCTATTGGTTGAATTGGTTTTACTTAATGATGATGTTTCTAGATACACAAGAAAAATTATATAAAAATTAGGGATTTTTTAATATGTGTGCATTTACCTTAAACTACAAATAAAATGGAACATATGGAGTATAAACCTTCTCTCGATGCATTAAATCTCTATCCACAGATATTTAATACTTTAACTCATGTTAAATTCATATATTCTAAAAAAAATTATCGATCAGGTATGATAAGTTCAAAAAATACAATTACATCATCTCTAGCAAGTTAATGATATTTCGCTAATTCAAATTCATTTCAATTTTTAAATCAAATCTCTTTGTTATTAAATAACCTAATATAAGAAACAAGGTAGTTAGAGTATGATCCAGTCTGATTGAAAAGAACTCCCTCTTGTGGGCTTAGGTCTCTCTAATTGAGAAAGAGTCTTCCATTCCCTCTTTCTAATTAAAGAATTGGTTTTATGTGGCTCTAATCCATCAAAAGAGCATCCTGGAACAGTAATCATCCTCCTTTTCCCTGTTGCTTTTGGATCTCTAAGATCATCCTTCAGACTAGCATAATCTTCTTGTCTCTAATCTAATCCTTGTATTCTCTTGATCAAAATGGCTACTAATCTTGATTACAATCTTGAGGCCCTTACTCTCGAAGAAGTGGATGTGCCTTATGCATTTCCAAATCAACCTGATTATAGTTCGAGTGAAAGAAACGAGCTAAGTGTGCTAGGTGTTCTCCTCAATCCTCCTTGTCAAAAAATGTCAAGTTTCATCAGAGATATGCCACGAAAATGGCAGCTCTATGAAAGAGTCAGAGGTGTTGCTTTATCTCAATCAAAGTTCCAGTTCATCTTCAAATACCAACATGACCTTGATATGGTTCTCACCAAAGGAGTACAAACGTACAATCTGTGGCCTTTTGTGATAGAAAAATGGAGCGCTAACCCACCAACAGACTATCTCCAAACCCTCCAACTTTGGGTCCAAATGCGGAATGTTCCAGTTGATAACTACACAGAGCGTGCACTTATGGAGTTAGGGGATTTTGCTGGACCAGTTGTTGAAGTGGCCTTTGATCCAGAGAAGCCGCAAATCAATGACTTTGTTAGAGTCAAAATAAAATTCAACACAGCAAATTCACTCAGACGATCCAAACAACTCCTCTTACCCTCTGGTGAAGTGATCAAAATTCTCTATGATTATGAAAAGATTCAGAAACGTTGTTATGCCTGCCAACGCCTCACACATGAGAAAGCAGTATGTCCTTATCTGAAAGCACATATGGAAGCTTCCCACTCAAACTCAACTCACAAGCCAGCAGAAGGATCCCGTGAAGCTCACTCAACTAGTGCAGAATCTGAACCTTTAAAGGAAAATGACCCTCTATTTGGTGTTCTTAAACCCTCACAGGTAGGAATCAACCCTGCAACAGGCAGACCTAAGATTGCCCCCGAGGTCCTAGCTGAAATGCGTCTCTACCTCCTCACAGCCAATGGAACAGAGAGAACCATCCGAGAAGAAAGAGTCAAGGCTTCAGTGAATGATTTAGACAAGGATCCTATTAACAAGAAAGTCATTCTAGGACTTGAACCCAGGCCAAAGGTTACTCAGGAACTCAACAAAGGCAAAGGTCATATTTTTGACTTTGAAAACTCTGCTGAGTATACCCAATCTGCACCAATTACTCAACCACCTGTGAAGCTCCTATCTGATTCCTTTAAGCCTATAAGATCAACCTCTACTGGCAATTGTAGGGCTATCTTGGAATCTGATTCTAGTCAACCTAGTAAAGGAATTGAAGCTAGTTCAACGGATATATGGTCAAGAATATCTATTCCTGGACCATCCGGGACTAAGCTTCAAAGAAGCAAGCAGAGAAGAAGACCTCTCAAAAAGTTCAGAAGACCACCTCATCATGGTTCCTCTATGATCATGGAATGTCACAGCAGGAATCAGGCTCAACAAGAGAAAGCTTCTGGAAAACGTAAAGCTGAAGAGAAAGAAGGAAGCAAAGCAAAACGAGCCAACCAGTCACCTATTCCAGAGACAGCCTCAAAGGAGAGGCTGTCCTATCAGTAATGAGCATATTCTGTTGGAATTGTCAGGGCTTGGGTGGCTACCTTGACCTGACAATTCCAAGGCTCAAGGAAGTACGTCAAAGGTATTTCCCTGAGATTTTAATACTTATGGAATCAATGAATAAAAGAGATGTTTTAGTTGATTTACAAGTATGGTTGGGGTATGATCAAGTTTTTACTGTGAACCCCATAGGTAAATGTGGAGGATTAGCAATATTTTGGAAGTTTGGTGTCAATGTAAATATTCGGTATTCAAGTAAGAACATTATAGACTCTGAAGTTTTTTGGAATGGTGTTAAGTTTCACTTAACATGTGAGTATGGAAGTCCCCATTTGAAATTTAAGGAGGCAATTTGGGAAAGGCTAACCAGAATTGGAAGATTAAGATACTCCCCTTGGTGTGTTGTAGGAGACTTCAATGAAATAAGATACAACTCTGAGAAAATTGGAGGCCCAGCTAGACCTTTCAAATCTTTCCAACCCTTCAACTCCATGATCAAATCCTGTCACTTATCTGAATTAAACAGTACTGGTAACCAGTTTACTTGGAAAGGAAAAAGAGGGGACTTATGGATTCAATCCAAGTTGGATAGATGCTTTGGCAATTTAAGATGGTTTCATGATTTTCCTTCTAGTAACCAAGCCTTTCTTGAACTAAGAGGGTCTGACCATCGGCCTATACTAGTAAGGATCAATGCTAACCAAGACTCATACAGAGGATCCTTCAAGCTAGACAGTAGGATCTTGCAATACCATGAAGTAGCCACTGCAATCAAGAGAGTCTGGCAGTCCAACAGCTACCCTTTGTCCCATTCAGTTGCAGATAAACTCAGCCTTTCTAGGAGAGCTATGAGCAAGTGGGGAAAGAAACTGAAACTCAATTCTGGTGTTAAACTTCATGACCTGCATTGGCAACTGGAAAAGGAATACTCCAAAGACTCCCCATGTGTCCATAGACTTAGACAGTTGAAATATGAAGTTTGCTTGGCTAACAAAGAAGAGGAGTTGTTTTGGCGTCAAAGGAGCAGGGAAAAATGGTTAAAGAATGGAGACAGTAACTCAAAATACTTTCATGCCACAGTGAAAGTCAATCGAGCAAAAAAGAAGATCCTCAAACTAAAAGACTCTCATGGTCATATTCAAGAAACTGAAGCTTCCATTGGATCAATTGCTGTTGATTACTTTACTCATCTATTTTCAGCTCCAGAAACAGAAGATATGGGTAACATTTTTGAACAACTCTGTCCTAAAGTTACTGGGAACATGAATGCAGATCTAACCAGGCCTGTTACCAATGAAGAAATAAAAAATGCAGTATTCTCAATCAATCCTAGAAGTGCCCCGGGTCCAGATGGCTTCACAGGGCTCTTCTTTCAAAAATACTGGTCTATCATAGGTCCTTAAGTGAGTGCTGAAGTGAAACATTTCTTCTCCTCATCCTCTATGCCAGTGGAATGGAACCAAACTCACATCTGCCTTATACCAAAGAAACCAGAACCCTTATCCATGTCAGATCTGAGACCAATCAGCCTCTGCTCAGTACTTTACAAAGTCATAGCTAAGATTTTGGTTAAAAGACTTCAACCAACAATGCCTCAGTTAATTTCCCCCTCCCAATCTGCTTTTGTCTCAGACAGAATGATAACAGATAACATCACCATTGCTCATGAAGTTCTTCACCTCCTGAGAATTCATCCCACATTCTCCTCTCAATTCATGGCCTTAAAAACTGATATGTCCAAGGCATATGATCGAATCAATTGGGACTATCTCTTGAAGATTCTTCAGGCTCTAGGCTTCAATGACAGATGGATTTCCAGGATCAGAGCCTGCATAACCTCTGTCTCTTTCTCAGTTTTAGTTAACAATTCCCCACATGGAATGATCTTACCTAAGAGAGGCTTAAGGCAAGGAGACCCCCTGTCTCCATTCCTTTTTGTGCTTTGTACAGAAGGCCTGGTACATAGCCTTCAAAGAGCAGAAACCTCTGGTGCATTGACTGGGATGAAAGTAACCACTGAAGGACCATCAGTTTCTCATCTCCTTTTTGCTGATGACTCCTTCTTTGTATGTCCAGCATCCCTCCAACAATGGCTGAACCTAAAGCACATATTAGACATGTATTGTAAAGCTGCAGGACAAGAGATCAATTTCCAAAAATCTGCTATTACATTTGGAGATAAAGTTTCAGTAGAAGTTAAAGATTGTATCAAAGAAGCATCTAATATCCAGAATGAAGGGGGTGTTGGCACTTACCTTGGCCTTCCAGAATGCTTCTCCCAATCCAAAGTCCAACTGTTGTCATTCATATCATCAAGGCTGAAGTCCAAAGTTACTTCCTGGTCTGCTCAATCTTTATCTCTGGGAGGGAAGGAAGTAATGATAAAGGCCATTGGTCTTGCCCTCCCTGTCTATGCCATGGGAGTTTTTAAACTTCCCCTTACCACCTGCAATAACATCTCAAGTGCCTTAGCAGCCTATTGGTGGAATTCAGGGAGTCAACAGAAAAAGATCCACTGGTTAAAATGGGAAAAAATATGTTTATCCAAAGAATTTGGAGGGCTAGGATTTAAGGATATTCACAGCTTTAATCAAGCTCTTCTAGCCAAACAAAGCTGGAGAATTATTCACCAACCTGAAGCCTTAATGGTGCAGTTTTTAAAAAGCATTTACTTTCCTAAATCTGAATTTCTTAATGCCAAGCTAGGTGATAGGCCATCCTATGCATGGAGAAGCATATGTTTTGGCAAAGAGTTAATTCAAAAAGGTATTCAAAGGTCAGTTGGCAATGGATCCTCAATCAAAGTCTGGGAGGATAAGTGGATAAATGACTCCCCTGTGAGACTCCCACTTCTTAAACACTTCACTGTTAACCTCGACCTAAAGGTGGCTGACCTTATTGATCAAGCCAAAAGGACATGGAACACTCCTATGCTCAATGACATGTTCCATCAGAGAGATGTGAACATCATATGCAGAACCAAACCAGTTGTCTCTAAATGTGACTCATGGATCTGGAAATTCAATAGAAGCGGTGCATACTCAGTTAAATCAGGGTACTGGCTTGCATCTCACAACAACCTGGACTCAATCTATGAAGAAGCTATGCAACAACCTTCTATCAATGAGCTAAAATCATCAGTGTGGAGAATTAAAGGTCCAAACAAGATAAAAGCTTTTCTGTGGAAGGCCTTATCTAATGCAGTCCCTGTAGCGGCTTCTATAAAGAGAAGAGGGATTAGAATTGATGATGATTGTCAAACCTGTGGCTCGGGAACAGAAACAATGAACCACACTCTCTTTACCTGCCCCCTTGCAAGACAAGTATGGGCTCTTTCACCTATCCCTCATCCAGAAGGCAGTTTTGAACCTCACTCAATCCAATGCAACATTCATTATTTGCTATCCCTGCATCACAGACGAGAATTTAAAGAACTTGGCATGTTCTGCTTCCCCTGGACTATATGGTTTATCTGGAAAAACCGGAACAACATCCTATTTGACAGTCTCAGGTTTACTCCTCAAGAAATTATGATTAAAGCAGTTCAAGAATCCGAAGATTGGTTCAAAGCTCAAACTTTTGAGGAGGAAAGAATGCCCCCCCCCCCCATGAGTCAGAACCTCTACCTATTAAAAAATGGTCCAGACCCCCTGACCCCTGGTTGAAATGCAACATTGCTTGGTCATGGGACAAATCTAAGACTAGAGCTGGTGGTGCGTGGGTGGTAAGAGACTGTTATGGAACGGTTCTGTTTCATAGTAGACGAGCCTTTTCTGGTCTTACATCCAAAGAAGATGCGTCTCTGTGTGTTCTATGCTGGGCCATTAAGGACATGTCAGATCTTCATCTTAACCATATCATCTTCAAAAGTAACTCGAAGGAATTTTTTGGCTCAATCCTAGAACCAAGTAAATGGCCTGCATTCCTTTTCCATGCCCAAGAGCTTTTGCTGTCTCTGCAACCTATAACTTTTTGGAGGTTAAGTGTCGTATCTTCCTCTGCCAATCGAGGAGATGGTTTGATTTCGGAAAGTGTGACAAGGCAAGGGAGATCACAATCATATTTGGCACAAGGTGCTCCTTCCTGGCTGCTATCCCTTTTCCGATCTGAAAGCTTATCCTCTGCTTAATTCCCTGTTTTTTTGTGTCTTTTGCTTCCTCTGTTTTGTTCCTCTGTTTCTAACTTTGTCTTTGGTTGTTTTTGGCTAAACTGTGGTTATTCTGGGGCTTCCCTCTTTATATAAAGACAATAGTTGCCAAAAAAAAGAAACAAGGTAGTTAATCAAGTTTTTGCATAACGAACAACCTTAATGAAAAAAACAAAGTTATAGAACTTTAGATAAATATCTTAACAAATCAAACCCTTAAATTCGGTTTGGTTCGGTACTGATTCTTTAGGTTTTTCAATACATCATCCATATAGAAACCATTGAAAAATTGGTCCGAATCGGCTTTGTTTTAGGCCGGTTCAGGTCGGTTTGTATCTAAAATATAGGAACCAATTGAGAGCTGGAATATTAATGGTTCTAGTTTGGTTCAAATATTTTACCCAAAAATATCCAAAATATATGAAATCTAAAATACTCAAAAGAACCCAAAATACCCGAAAGAACCAAAATACTCTTCAAAATCAAAAATATCCAAAAGAACTAAAGATAGCCAAAAGAATTGAATATACCCCTAAATAACCAAAAGTAAATAAAAATATCCATAAATTGGTAAGAATGACATATAACCATGGTTCTTGGTATAAACACTTACCTTATATTTTCGGCTCCTTCAATCCTTATTGGTTCCCTCGGTTCAGTTCAATTCCCAATTGATATCCATGGTTCTTGGTTAGAAGAATCATTCGGGTAATTTAAAGGGAACCATATTCAAACTGAAACTATTTTTTGGTTTGGTTATGTTTGGTTTTTTGGTTTCAGATATTTTGTCCGCCCCTACAAAAGCACTAAAACCTAATTAGGAAATTCCATGCATATAGATTATTAAAGTCGAAGAAGATATGTAAGAAAATACAATAAAATTGCTTATAAATTTAAGGAGTTCATAAACCTTTTCTACAAAATCACATAGTCAGAGATCTATCTTCCAAAACTTATAGAAAAATAAAACATAGCGTAAAAGATGGATGAAAATAAGTTTAAAGACAGTTTGGATCTAATTAAGTTGATTAGGAAAGTTACAAAATCATATGGGGACAAAATATGCAATTTTTAATAAGTTTTCATGTAGAAACAGGGCCGAGAATGATCTTCCCCCTTCCCGAGGATCGTTATAAAACTGATATATAGGGCATGATTGGTTACTGCTTTAGAAGATTTCTACAGCCAAAATTATGCTTTCTACAGCAATTGAGTGAAACCAATCAAGCTGTAGCTTTCCTATTTTTTCTCACATCCCAAATATTAGATTTTGTTTACTTTTGGCTGTAGAAAGCCAATTTCTCAAAGCACTAATTGTTTTGCTTTCTCTCTCAACTCTTTTCTCTTTACTTCTCTATTTATTTTTGTCTACATATATATCATATAAATATAATAATATAATGTGATTATTTATATATCTTTCTAATTAATTCTAATTTTTCATGATTAACATTTTGTTATTTATTTTGTCTATATATATATATATACATATATATAAATTGTATAAATATATTAATGTAATGTGTTTATTTTTACATCTCTCTAGTTAATTTTAATTTTTTATGATGAAATTTTATGATTAAACATAAGAAATAACCTACAGCACAAAGTTGTCCAATCATGCTTTCATTTTAAAAAGTTATAGCCAAAATTCTACATCCAAAAATCTCACAGGAATGAAATCTAAAGCTACAGCAACAAAACCTACAGCTAAATTTCTACAGCAAAAAAACAAAAGCCACAGCTGCAATCACTCGGGCCCATAGTTATGGCTTCAGCGTGTGCTTCTTCTATGAGCTAGACGGACCATCTTCAATGAAATCGCCATAAATTTTTATTGAACAGTTGGGTGGCTTCAAATCACCTCCATATAAAATCTAACTCACATGGATATTTTGTATCCATATTTCAACATGAGAACGGTGGTAATTATTCAAAAAATTCGCAAGCTTCTGATGCTCCTACGCAACTCTATATTTTCATATGTTCATTGGTATCCAAAATGTCAAATCTTCTCCAAAACCACCTAAAATTTGGAAAGATTAGACAAATTACTAATAACTCAAGAAAAGACTCAAAATCAAGTGCGAAAAGCATGTTAAAACCAAGGATACTAACTTCACAAAACTTAGTCTTTTGCTTGTCTTCAAGAAAACAAAACATCAAGCATAGAATATAGATTTGAATACACAAAAAGAACTCACACAACTCAGGAACTAAAGTTCGAATCATAATTTACATGCTGATAGGCTCAGGATTTTAATCATAAATCTAATTGCAGAGAACAGCTCTAAGTAGTATAGACTAGGGTCAAATTCCGCAAGGAATAGACAGTACGACTTTCAGTTTTATGTCGATTTTAACTAAGACATAATAAAAATGGGTGTTTTTAACTATGATCTAAAACAATAACTGTACATTAAAACTGATGTAAATCAATAAACTAAGACGTCAGACAATAGAAAATTCTACAGGTATTCAGGTTTGAAGATCATGTTCACATGCATGATTTAATATTGAAAATAGTTCTTGATAGTAGGATTTTTCCGGGTCTCAATTCCTATTACACTATCATGTCGTTGTAG
>OVBE01010858.1:0-14641 GCA_900406425.1 Iberis pinnata
GTTCAAAAAAAAAAAAATATATATATATATATATATATACATATATTATTTTGATGTGTGAATACAATTTCTAACAAACATGATTTCTCAAAATGATTATTAACTAGGCATTCTTATTTTTGACGTGTGAATCCAACTTCTAATGACTATTACCTATTCATCACGACATATACTTTTATAAAATGAATTATCTGATACTACATATAGGTTAATTGACACGAGTGAAATTATTTTTTTATAAAGATTTCATTTTATTAATATTTCAGATATAAGCTTAATACATCTTTTAACCCAAAATTCAAACTAAACAACAACTTTACAATAATCCGAAACAAATTCAGAAATAGGTTTAAAAAATCAAAAATTGGCGTGAAATCAATTTAGGTCCACATAAATCCTAATGCATAGAAAAAAAAATTTACTTGTACAGCCGCTGCCGCCCAAGCTACAGATCTACCGACGACGGTTTTCGAGAAGGGGATGACTGCCACAATCAACCACCCCCCACCCCACACTGAAACTCATGTTTTTGGCATAGAGAAAAAAATGATATGAGTTTAAACGCCTCGGCGTAATCGGAGAACGAACATTAGGTTTCCAAGGATGGATCCGCTTACTGTCAGGCTCGGAATAGCAGCAGTTTGTAACGGTGGTGGTCCCTTCACCGCCGTCTCGACATGCCGCCTCTCTTTCCTTCGTCAAAAGAATTCAGAAAACCACCTCGAGGATCTTCGTCTCTAACCCACGACATCTCCCTTACTACAGTGCCGTGATGAAAATGGTCGGAAACAAGCGCCATTGTAGCTGCTTCAACCGAGACAGAGCGTCTACAACGGCGCTTCTTTCCGGTCATTTTCATCACGACGTTGTAGTAAGGGACACGTCGTGGGTTAGAGACGAAGATCCTCGAGGTGGTTTCCCGAATTCTTTTAACGAAGGAAAGAGAGGTCGCGGTGCACCGCTTGTCGAGATCGAAGACGCATGGGCGAGTCTGCATGCTCTTGAGTCACCGGCATACTTGGGGGTCGCGGTGCACCGCTTGTTGCTCGGACGGATGGGAAGAGCTCGCCTGTGTCGCCTCACTCTACAGGTCCGATGCACCAGATCTCATATTTAGTTTTTACAGATTCGATAAAGAATAAATAAGAGAAATTATAAATTATTCACTTGATTCTTTATATATCTATATACATATGACTTTAGTTTCATTGAGGCATGTGATATATAACAAATTTGAAGAAACATTTTGATCGTACAATAGACTTGAAAATCATACAAAATTATCAAGACACACATAAGCAATAAAAACTTGCTCCCTCCTTGAGAGAACCTGAGAGATTTAAGGAGCTTAATGTATTCACAAGATTAGCACCAAACAAGACAAGTCCTTAAAAAAGTGGTTTCAAACAAGTGTTTGAATAAAGAAGAAACATGTGTGTATGGCCATACAAAAACCTATCAAGTACTTTCTTTTCTCTTCTCTTTTCCCAATCTCATGTGTTATTGAGTCCCTACCTCTTTGTCTCTTAAGACCCCACACGTGTCACTTTCAATCACTTCCATTTATAATTGCATCTCTCTCTCTATTACTAGCTTCCTTCTAAGTCTTTACTCTTTTATCATACTTTGTTTTAGATTCTGATTGTTCACGTGTCCATGTCTTGTCTTGTCCCAAATCCTTAAACCCTTCACTTAAACTTGTTGAAAGCTTAAACCTTTTTATAATACAATCTTGTCCCAAATTGTTCCAAAATAGTTTTAGTCTTCCCACTAATTTTAGGCGTATACCAACCCACAAAGAAAGCATAATCTATCAGATTTTCAACTAAAATACGATACATGGCCGGTCTGGAGCATAAGCTATATAAGTTTGGGTTTAGAATCCAACGTTAACTGGAAAATATTTTGGGTAAAAACTTTTTTTTCAGAGTTTAGTTTTTTTATACTTTTAAAGATTCTATACTACAAAGACACAAATATTTTTTTGAATTAGGATATTATAAACCTTTGGACCGGGTCTAATCCGACGTCAATTTGAAAAGACATGATTCAACTTAGAATACTCCAAAGATATGAACTTATATAGGTTGAGTCTCTTTTTACATCTTTTTTTTATTTCATCTAGTGGATTTGAGAAACCGATTACAAATCGGTCGAAGTCTGATCAAACAAAAGAAACAACAACAAGGAAAAAAGATTAAGAACTAGAAACACTAAAACTACTAAAACTGACACAACATGAAGATATCTCAGGAAATTTTGACCAAAAATGACAGTCATATAAGATGAAAACTAGATTTCTCGCCAAAGACTTATGCCCTCGCTTTAAGGTAACTGACCAAGTAAACTTACCGCTTGACACATACAAAATCTTTTATAGTTGATGATCGTTAAATGAACTGAGAAGCGTCGGTACACCCCGAACGCGAGAGCGTTCTCCGTGGAATGGAACATACCTCACAAATATATATGTGGAAGTTGGACCAGAAATAAAAAAAAACTCAGATTACCACCAGGAAACCTATTTTACGGACAGGCTAAGTCGAAAGACTCTTCGACGCCAAAGCAACCGGTAGAAAAGGGATCTCAGCAAGATTCACATAGTAGAGACAAGGAGTTAAGTTGTACAATCCCCAAAAGACCCGAACACTTTACAAAGCAGACCACGACTGAAAGGAAAGATAAGAACATAATCAACCACACCACTCCAACTACTAGAATAACCAGTGAGACCAAAAGACCAGAAGTTTAGTAAATACCCGAATACATATTGAATTGTTCATATCTTTTATATATTTATGTTTTGTCAATTTATGTTTCGGATGTTAATATTTTTCTTATACGGTTCTTCGAGATAGTATCTCTTTAGTCGTAGACAAGACTAACCTAATTTTATATCGGATCTTGACTTATAATAAACTTTGATACCATAATAAATAATAAAATTATAAATTTTCAACTCAAAATTATTTGACAATAAACTAATTGACTCATATTATTTGTATATTACTATTTTTTCCTTTCTTATTTTCGATATATGATATTTTCTGAAATATAAATTGCACATACCTAAACATGTTCTTAAATTTGCTCTTTTAAGTGTTTGATCATTGATGATGAACTAACATCACTTTATGCTCTTTCTTCTCAAAAAGATTCTAATTTATGTCAAATCTCTCCTTTTTTTTGCCCCTTTGAAAAGAAAACACAAATAAAAAAACTTATATGAATTCTCATTATAACATCACCAAAAACTCACACACACTCTCACTCTCTCTTCTCTTAACACCAAATCCAAAACAATGAAGAAACTTTTATCCACACTTCTTCTCCTTCTCTTAATCACACCTCTCTTCTCAATCTCAATGCCTCCTTCTGAATTAGAAACTCTCTTTACCATAATGGAATCAATCTCATCTGATCAACAATGGCGTCACTCTCATCCAAACCCATGTGCTCCTGGTTCATCTTGGCCAGGTCTTGAATGTAAAACCGGTTTAGACCAATTCACACATGTTACTAGACTTGATTTTGGTTCATCACCAAACCCATCTTGTAAAAAATCAGCAACTTTCCCTTACTTAATCTTCACTTTACCTTATCTTCAATCAATCTTCTTCTTTAATTGTTTCACTCATTTACAAACAACAATCATTTTCCCATTAAAACTTCTTACTAACTCTTCTCTTCAACAACTTAGTCTTAGATCAAATCCTTCACTTTCAGGTCAAATCCCTAATCATATCTCATCACTTAAATCTCTTAAAATTCTCACACTTTCACAAAACCGATTAACCGGAGGAATCCCACCAGAGATTTCTTCATTGAAGAATCTTTTACATCTTGATTTAAGCTATAATAACCTAACTGGTAAAATTCCTCTGAAATTAGGGTTTTTGAAGAATCTTGTTGGTTTGGATTTGAGTTATAATTCGTTAATGGGTAACATTCCTTTAACGATTACTAATCTGGGTTTACTTCAGAAACTCGATTTGAGTTCGAATTTACTCGTCGGAGAAATCCCTAAAGGTGTTGAAAAGCTTCGATCTTTATCTTTCATGGCGTTAAGTAACAATAAATTAAAAGGGGATTTACCTAAAGGAATCTCTAAATTAGAGAATTTACAATACTTTTTAATGGATAATAATCCAATGTTTATATCACTTCCTAATGAATTAGGGTTTCTTTTAAAACTTCAAGAACTCCGATTAGAGAATTCAGGATATTCCGGCGAGATTCCGGCGAGTTTTACAAAATTGATGAATTTAAGTTCATTGTCTTTAGCTAATAATCGATTAACAGGAGAAATCCCAATTGGGTTTGATTCTCTTCCTCATGTTTTTCATTTGAATTTAAGTGGGAATTTATTAATCGGTGTTGTACCTTTTGATTCAAGCTTTTTGAGACGATTAGGTAAGAATTTGGATTTAAGTGAAAACAGAGGATTGTGTTTGAAATCAGAAGATGAGTTTAGTGTTGTTAAAACTGGAGTTGATGTTTGTGGGAAGAATGTTAATGGATCTGGTGGTTTGATTCATCCATTGAATAAGAAATCTGAAGCTGGTTTTATTAGATTTAGTAGATTTTGTTTGTTTTTTAATGCTCTGTTTTCGTTTGCTCTGTTTTTCTAAGGAAGAAGAAGAAGAAGAAGAAATTTAATATTTTTAATCTCTTGAAATTAGATATGATTTGTGTAGAAGATTTATGATTTTTATGGAAATTTAATTTAATAATTAGTTTTGGATTATTTTAGTTTCTTTTTTTTATGTAATAGATGTTAATGTTAGTTTATGTTGTTGAAATCAATTTTTAGATAAAGAGTTTTAGTTATTTTTTCTCGTTTTTATTAATTAAAACCGGAATAATACAATGCAAAAAAACTAAATTGAAACTTTTCTCGAAACTCGGAAGACGAAACGCAACACTAATTCCGGCAAACACAAATATTTCCGAAAACTAAAAAACCAATCAAAGGTTTTCAAACAAAATTTGACACAATTTAAATAATTTTTACAAACTCAAACCACAAAAAAATATTTTCTGCGCGAAGCCGACGAGATGACTGGAAGAATTTTTAGTTTAATAGTAATGTTATTATGTGGTATATTTATTTTTCTTAGATTCTTATATGAGTGTAATATAATTTCAAGTTATGATGATTCTCAAAATATTACCATTCTCTTTCTAGTATTATTAGATTAGGTCTCGCGTGATACGCGGGTAAATGTAAAATATTTTAACTTAAAAATGATAATCCAAGTGATTATATATTCTAATCGACGTTAAAGTCAAAGTTTAGTTACTATTAGATTTTTTGTAAATTATAATTATAAATATCCATAATTAACGATTATCAAAATTTTGAGAAATAATTATCGATATATTTTTTATATATTGTATATTTTTGTTATTTTAATCTTATAATATTAATATTTTTCTGTAGTTTTCATTTAAAATAATAATACANATGTCACGATCTTATTAATTATAATTTTGCTTATATGTCGCACTCACGTTAAATGCGTTCCGTTTTATATAATAAAATACTATCAGATGTTTTGGCACAAAGTAAATAAATTAAAATATTATTTGTGGAGTATTTCAAATTCAAAGTACTTTAGCCAAACTCTTAAAAAATGTATTTCATTTTCGAATACAAAATATTTAATAGCATTAAAATTTACATATTTAACAATCTCTGTTTTGTAAGAAAAAATTCATTGAATAACTACAAAATACTCTATCAGTTTTGTTTATTAAAAAGTGTTAAATTTCAGGAGAAATGGTCAGTACTACAGTTTCTATATGTATGAAATTTATATACAAAAGAAAATATATATATACTATTTTTTATAAACAGTAGAAGTGTTAGAACCGAAAACTTGGAATTGAGTAAAACAAATTTGTAATGTAAAATCAATTTAAGAACAGAGATAAAACAAAACACGGAGTCGAGAAAATCTCTTTCCTTAATCCAATAATTCGCTCGTAGTGTGATGGTTTAAAGCGATTTTTGAACCCCAGGATAAACCGTTAACAAATCCGATTACTACACTGAAAATTAGATTTACAACAAACGTAATTAATGCGTACAATCTCGAGATACTTACAGTGAAGGATCGATGGATATAGTATCAACGTTTGAAAACTGAACTGAAGAGATTTGAAGTTTTTGTTCGTCAAATATTTTGTTTTCTCTGATCTTTTTTTTACGTCAGAACAGTTCCCAAACAATGGAGAAGAAGATGGTTTATTATAACCGAAAAATTGAACAATCACAACGGTTCGCATAACATTTAATTTGATCTGGTTCGGGTATTTAAATGAAGTTGTTGACTTTTTCTGATCTCAACCATCATACTTCGACCTCACATTTTTCATTCAATATGACTTCAATTTTAACACATAAATAGTACATTTTGTAGCCCAAGCTACAAGCTTTCCAATGGGTTCATAATCCGTTAATTCCGGGCAACGATGTTGCCAGAATATTCACCGGAAAAGTGATAGTTAGTCATTGTTAAAAATAAAGTTCCAACAAGAAGTTCGAGTATTTAACTCATAATCTTTTTCAGTGTTCAAAACCAGCTGTTGATAATACATATTCAAAGCATAAACCATTTTTTAAAAAAATATGAATTAGTGACTTTAAACACTTCAAAAGTGTCTCAACCACTAAATATGTTCATGGGTCGCAAACATAAGATATGAAACATAATTTATTTTTTTCTTTTTTCTTATTCTACCAAGTAACCAAAATTACTTATACTTACATTAAAGAGAATATTTTTATTTGTACATTTTTTTAACTTAATTATTTCGTGAACGAATATCGCATTATGCAAGAATAAAGCATTATATTTAAGGACTTTCACTCGTATGATCATATCAAATACAAAAGAAAAGTAGATAATTGTGTCAGCTAAATTTAAAATATATTTTTTTTACGTATATATTTTGTGGATATGATGTGACAAATGAGTAATGAAAGATTAAATACATTTAAACATAAGAAGAAACGAAAAAACTACACATATGATAAAATTGGAAAAAATATAATAAAATGTCAGGCATCTGTCAAAATCCAAATACTCTTTCTCATGCTTCTTTGCTTTGCGTCTCTCACACATTTCTTTTGTACTATATAATTAACTTTTTTATTTTCCATGTACTATTTTGGTGTATATTCTGTCAAAAACTAATTTACTATAAGCCTTGGTATATAAAAATAAAAAATCAAAAATCAAAATATGGATGTAAATTATATTTTTGTAAAAAGAAAAAAGTTAGTCTAATGGATTCAAAATAGAAACTCATAACACAACTGAAGATATACATTTAGCAAGACATAGCTAGCAGGCAAAACATACCTTCCGAACCAAAAGATAAAATACAACAACAACAACAAAAAAATGTACTAAACCGCTAAACCAACATTGAAACAAATATAACCAACAAAACAATCGGCCTATAGAATAGATATCCGGTAACCAATAGCTGAAACGCAGTTAACCAGGTAATGGAGCGAGAACAGTTGACAGTGATGAAATTTTGCATCATGTTTCACTCTTGTCTATAAAAGTCATACCATTGCCGAAACCGAGACTAGACCCAAGTAAAGATCATAACCGACGACCGGTAAAATCTTGAACTGGATAAATGTTAGCACTGCAGGAAAAACCAAAATTTTTTTTTACAAACTGAATAAGGAGAGCATCCATGAAAGACTTTCGAAAAAGGAAGCCGACCGCAATATATAAGGACATGGGAGAAAATAACACCACCTAAGTTAACGACCATAAGCGGCCAACCTCAGATCTAAATCTAACTCAAAAGTAAGTCGAGACTAAGAACCATGGTTATAATATGTTATTGTACATTTATATGAAACCAAATTATCTTGTAATTATAAATATATTCAGCAATCACATAGGAATATAAATTGTGTTCTTCCTATATTTTTTTGTTAACAAAAGGAAGTCCTATATTATTTTTTATTTTTTTGTATTTTTTTGTATTTGGAACTATTTTCTCTATATTTGTTGAAAATGAAAGGATTCAGAAAAATATCTATCACTCTCATTACATATGATCAGAGCCTCACGTGGGGAATTTAGAAATTGCATTTTTTAGATATGATAGGGAAACCCGTACGACAAGTCTCTTTTGAAATCTCCTTTATTTTATTATTATATAGATTTTTCACTTTCCTTTTTTTCACAAACTGATTTTATAATTAACAAGCGAATCAAATTACAACCCGTCAAATGCTTTAAAATTTAAAAAAAACTATGCCCTAGAATTTCATTGAAGACAAAGCCGGCAAGACTTAAACTTCTGGAGACAACAACCCAAACAAAAGATATTAGAAATAAAATAAAAAACTGAAAGTCGAAACAAGAGCCTACAATAAACTTAGCCAAAGACAGAACCAACTCCAAAAACTTTAAATCTACAACAGAACAAACAATCAAAACACGAGAAGTCGAGAGAAACAAGTTAAGACCAAAGAAAACCAGAAATCGTAACTACGAGAAGACCTAAAACATGTTAAGACCAAATAGATCTTTCACTCTCATTCTCTTCCTTTTATTAAAAGATAATCTATTCTTTGTTAATTACATTGCTCAATCCATAATTAATTTTTATACGTGAAATCAATATAAATAATAATGTAAATATAAATCTTTAATCATTTGACTAATGTTATTTTTCTAAATAAAAAATCTGCCTTGAATATAGAGTTTCATGGGTTAAAATAATAGTATTATAACTGTGGTTTCTAGGTCTGGTGGTAAAATATTCACAGCTGTGAGTTCCGCTACCTTGGTTCGAATCCTGGCCATTGTCAATTAAAATGGGGTGAATTTTGACGATTTTTTTGGATATCATCTGTGATTACGGACGTTTTGGGTCTAGTTATAATCTTTCAGGGCACTAGATACTAGGGTCATCAAAAAAAATAGTATTATGTAATTCATATATAAATAAGGGGGAAATAGAATGTTGCTTTGATTTCGATGGTAATGAGTGAAGGAGGCCAAGAGAGAAACTATATACAATTGGGCCGTAAAAATGCATATTAATAAGCCCATAGTAAATAGTCGGTCCATTAAGCATTGCTTGACAATAAAATTATGATATTTGATAAAACATTTCTGAATCAAAATATAAATTAGAAGTAACACATGCACTTGTGGTTCTATTGTCTACTTTTGGTAAAAACTTTCATTTCGACAACCATGTGTTTGTTGTTGGATAAGTATGTGTGGATAAAAACACCGTTTGGACCCGTGCCGTTTCAAAAATATTATGAATTATTGGATCCTAAACATAAGGGTCGAGTCTTTATATATGAATATATATATGTTTTAACCAGAACTTCTAGCTCTGGTGGTAAATGGCTTACATCTGTGAGTTCCGCCACCTGGGTTCGAATTCCGACCACCGTCAATTAACATAGGGTGAATTTCGGCGGCTCTCGTAGATATTTTTAGTGACTGCGGACGCTTTGTACCTAATCGGAGTCCTTCAGAATTTCTAGATACCATGATCATAGATATATATAAATATATATGACTCATCAACAAGTCTTTAATTAATATGGTTGGTCTAATAGATGAGATGTAAAATCAAGGTATAGAGGTTTGGTTACTTTTTAGGTACAAGATTGAAATGTCTTACCACATGTTAAATATGAAAAACTATTCAAATTATAATAAATAAATGAGTTTCTTATGTATTTTATTTATTATTTTATTCCCAACTCTTTATAACGCTCATATCCGCGTTACACGCTTCTTTAAATATTCGAACCTTCGAAGAGCCAAAATGGAATACATATATTAATATTGTAAATATAAAATATTTGTTTTGTTCAACAACATTTATAGATTATGTTTGACTTGAATTTGTGTAATAATAAAAATTTAATATCAACACAAACTACTACTATGACTTTTGAGTATATTACAAAATTGTGAATTTATAGTTTAGTTATTTGTGTTAATCAGTAATCGTGTTTTAATGTGATTTAAATGATAAAATTATAATTTTTTAATTAAATGGTTTGTGTTTTTTAAAAGAGGTATTCTCAAAAATACCATCAAAAACTAGGTTTATTCCAAAATATCACACTCCTAAAAGTTTTAAAATATCAATTTTTTCCAAAAATACTTTAAAAAATATTTTTGTTCCAAAAATACCATAAAATTTGAAGTGGCTTTAAATATTCAAATTTAAATCCTAAAACTCAAAAACCAAACCCTACCATAATATTTGTGGTATTTTTGAAACATTTGAAAGTGTGTGGTATTTTTGGAACTTTTGGGAGTATGGTAGTTTTGTAATTTGAACTTCTTTTGATGGTGTTTCAAGTAATTTCTCTTTTTAACGACTAGCATTTTAAAATAATAATAAAGACTAATCAATAGTTGATGTTTATATTTTAAATTATGCGATATTTTAACAAGGATCAAGTGGCTTTGTGGTTGTGTCACCGTCGTTGCCTTGTTACCAGACTAGGGTTTGAATCTGACCACTCGCATAGTAAATACATTTTCTCCAATTTATAGAGTTTAGGTTACTAGCCTGCTAATTGTGCTTCAGAAATTAATGTGACAAAAAATTATGCGATATTTAATAAAATTTAAACTAATTTAAAAGTTTGGTCTCTAGACTATGTTTGGATAATTTAGATGGATATTTAGATGATTATTGTAACATCCCTGACCGTTCAAGCCTGTGGTCCCCGACTCTCTCGGCCCGTGGGTTCACTACTATCCGACGATCAGGTCTGCTACTCTGAGAGGCTTTAAAGACTTGATTGCTAACCCTGCAGATTACCACGAGATCTTTTCCCATGCTTTGTCTTCACTCGCACAATTCCGAAAAATGACTTTCGAGAAGGTCATCCATCCTTATATTGCTCCAGCATAAAGCATGTTTAACTGTGGAGTTCTCTTTGGACTAGAACCGAAAAGATAAGTGCACTTTGGTAACATAGGTAAGCAAATCAATTCTCTTAAGCTTTCGCCATGCACTACCATTCCTCTATAAATCGGGGTGTTATAATTATTACATATAAATTAATAGAAACACAAACTACTACTATTGAATTTTGATTATATTACAAAATTGTTTATAGTTTAGTTATTTGTGTTAATGCAGTAATCATGTTTTAATTTGATTTATATGATAAAACTAGATATTTTTAAAATTAAATGGTTTGTGTTTTTCAAACGACCAGTATTTTTAAATAACAATAAAGGCTAATCAATAGTTGATGTTTTGAATTTAAATTATGCTATAGTTAATAAATAATAAACTAATTTAAAAGTTTATTCTCTAGACGATGTTTGGATACTATAGATGGATATTTAGATTATTATTATTACATATAAATTTTAAAATTTTGCTGAAAAAATTAGAAAATATTATATAAATATAGAAATTTATTTTGGATAATACTGATTTATTTTATTATATATTTTTAAAAATAAAATAAAGGTGATAATATATATACACACATTTCAAGAAAATAATATCACCTTTAGGCTTTTACGTCAGCATCTGCGTATATAGTTTAGATATTAAATGTATTTTTTTATATAAAGTAAGAGTCTAGTGTCTATTAAAACAATATTAATGACCAATTTGTATTGTATAATAAATTAAACAATATAATATTAGTATGAATCTGACCATTTTGAATTCGTAGTGCACTGTTAGTAGTGTGATCTTTTAGTGTGGGGTTCACACGTACTTATTCCATAATTAAGGGTTTTTTTTACAAATTTACAATATATATAAACACTTTAAAACTCATCTCTTCATTCAAACACACAAAGAAACCAAAAAAAAAAAGACAAAACTTTTAAAAAAATGTCTGAAGAAGAGTTGTTGAAACTATTTGAACAAAACTGGTTCAAGAAACCAATCTTCAAGAAAGATCTCAAAGAAGAAGAAACTCAAAAGAATCATCAAATTGAAGAATCTTTAAAGAATATTCCTTTGAGTTATCTTGGAGAGAGAGCTATGAGTGATGATACTATGATGATGATGAAGAGTAACAAAACAAGCTTATTTACTTCTTCTTTATCTCCTAAATCAGTTTTAACCATTAAAGAATCTTCAATGAAGCTTCAAACGATTCTCTCCGGTAAAGAAGTAAGAGACTTTTCAAATGATTCTTTTTTTCATGATGACTCTGGTATCCGGAGTCCTGAAGGGTTCCGATTAGATTCAAAACGTCCGCAGTCGCCAAGGGTATTCAGAAAGACCGCCGAAATTCACTCCATGTTAATTGACGGTGGCCGGGATTCGAACCCAGGTGGCGGAATTCAAGAAAAACAGAGGAAAACGAAAAAACAAAGTAATGTTAGAACACGAAGAGGGAAAAGTATGTCTGATTTAGAGTATGAAGAAATTAAAGGATTTATGGATTTAGGTTTTGTTTTCTCTGAAGAAGATCATAAAGATTCAAATCTTGTTTCGATTCTTCCTGGATTACAAAGATTGGTTAAGAAAGATGATGAAGTAGAAAACAGAGCAACAGCGAGACCGTATTTGTCTGAAGTTTGGGAACATTGTGGAGGAAGAAAAGGGAAGAAATTTATAACTCCGGAGATAAAATGGAATATTCCGGTACCGGCGACGGCGATGAATGAAGTTGTTTTGAAAGATCATCTTAAACTTTGGGCTCATGTAGTTGCTACCACTATTAGATGATATATGTGTGTTTTATTTATGTATTTTAAATAGTTTTTTTAAATCATTTCAGTTTTAAATTTATGTGAATATTGTTTTTTCAATGAAGAAGATTTCACAAAGATTCAAAGATTATACTTTTTTTTTTTGTTAGTTGAGACTATAAGACTATAACGGTTTCGGTATAATGGGGTCTCACGATTGGCAGGAGTGTTTTGGTTTTAGAACTATAAGAGTTGAGTAACACTATTGTCAACCATTCACGTTTTTTTTGCCCGGTCTTGTTTGCTCGGTTTCCATCGTTTATCCAATGTTCTCGGAGGTTCTCTCATTAAGCTTGTATGATCTCGAAGTCGACGATTTCACTTAAATCAAGGGATTAGACTTTTTTTTTGTTAGCTGAGACTATAAGTCTATAACGGTTTCAGCATAATGGGGTCTCATAATTACTAATTAGCAGGAGCGTTTTGTTCTTGAACTATAAAAGTTGAGTAACACTATTGTCAATCGTTCACGTTTTCTTTGCCCAGTCTTGTTTGCTCGGTTTCCATCGTCTATCTACTGTTTCCGAAAGTTCTCTCATTAAGCTTGTATGGTTTTAAAGTCGACGGTATAGATTTATTAGTGAATGTGTTCTCTTGTCTTTTTCTTTTCGATATTTGTCTTTGTCTCCAGATGTATGTTTATCTGCCGGCTTGGTTTCCTGTGCAGGGTGTAGTTTAGTTTTTTATATTCCATTCGGGCTTAGTATATACCTTTCTTAGTTTGAAATTGGGTTATTTTGGTTCTCTTTATATAAATATTTTGAGTTAAAAAAAAAAGACTTTTGTTAGTTGAGAGAAATCTCTAACATGATCATTGACTAAGAACAAAAAGTATATTTTGTTGTGGAAGAAAGAATATATCATGATTTTGTTTAAGTGGTGGGCCAAATCATATCCAATAATGCTAAACAAATTGTTATTTATGTGTAATTTTTTATTATAATTTGGAAGTTGTTTATTGAAACGTGTACATCTCTCTAAGACATCTCTATTAGAGGATGGTGTTGGTTTATTAATTTTAAATAATTAATGAATGAATATAAATTTGCAGCCATGTTAGAAATTTAATATGGTTAAGAAATTGTAAATATGACAACTAATAAGCCATTTACTCTTCTTCCAAGTGATTTGCAAAGTTTTTTTTTTTTTTTAAAAATTTGGTATCTCTATTTTTAAATTTTAAAACATTCCAAAATCTATTAAAATAAAAGTTGATTTTAAAATCTAATAATAAATTATTTTAAAAACGCTGAATTTAAACTAGTATTTAAATATATACAAATCATTGATTGAATATCACATAATTCTAAACAAAAAATTTAGTCACTAACTTAAAATTTTAACTAAATCTATAAATTCGAATTAAAAATACCTATAAAATACTTAATATTGTCATATGTTTTTTTTTATCACGTTACTAGGGGTTGTCATTTGGGTACCCGTTCAGGTCGGCTTTTTCAAGCTGGAGATTTAGAACTCGTTCGGCTATTTTATAGTTTCGGATCAAGTTCAAATATTTAAACTTCGAATTCGGGTTGGATTCGGGTATCCGAACCTTTTTGTATAATTTTTTTTTACCAAACTAGCCTAAATTTATTGTAATTTGAATCGAATTAAATTTTTAATTATTGTTAAACCAGTTTAATAATTAATTTAAATACAATTCTTTCTTTTTCATTTGAATTTATTTATTCGCCCAAGCTTAAATTATTACACAATACATTTTTTTTGTAGTAGTTCAACTTGATTATATGATTTAATGTATAAATAAAAATAAAAATTTTTCAAAAAGCTCATTGCTATAATAAATTAGACAATTCAATATATAAAACAATTTCTTCATGAATATTTATATATATATATATATATATATATATATATATATAAAA
>OVBE01010859.1:0-14641 GCA_900406425.1 Iberis pinnata
AGTTCACACATCTATGCGTGGAAGTCTAGTTGGTACAACGAGAAGAAGAAGCATAACCAGATGCCAGAAGAACTTCTACAAGGCTTCATTGCACATTGGGAGTTGGAGAAGGTCAAGGAGATATCTACCACCAACAGGAACAACCGGATGAGCACCCGAGATGGCAAGGGGATTGCTACTACCAACACCGGTTNGAGTGCGGCGACACGGGCCGATGAGATGGTATGAAAATCTATATTTCAAATACAAAACTTAATGTTAGACTTCTAAATACTAATTAATTGTTAATCATAAAATAAGAGCGTGAGACTGGGAGGAGCAGATGCGGCAGAAGGACGCGGCTATGGAGTCCATGCAGCTAGAGTTGACTCAGATGAAGGCCACGCAATTGGAGACGGAAGCTCGCCTCACCGCCCAGATGACCGAGCAACTCAGGGCGCAATGGGAGGAGATGCACCATCTCATGGATGAGCATGTCCGGATGACCGTGGAGTCTTTCATGTCTTAGATGTCGGGCCGCTTCCCGCCACCACAGTAGTCTCGTTTTTATATTATGTCGATACTTTTGGTTTTTTTTTGTATTTTATTTTTATTTATGTTTAATTTAATTTAATTTAATTAAATTAAATATTAAATTTAACTATTTATAAATAAATTTAATATTTTATATCAATATTTAATCAATTACTAATTAATAAATATATTTTTTTTAAAACGTACCAAATACAGATAGATCCATCCGTTAGTATCTAATCCGTCACCAATCCGTCAGGAATTTCGTGACGGATTGGTGACAGATTAATACTAAGGGATTCCTGACGGATCAGTTATTGACGAATAGATCCGTCACTAAATGTCCGTCACGAATCCGTCAGGAATTTTCCTGACGGATTCGTGACGGATGGTCAATTACTGACCAATTAGAACTGACGGCCTCAATCCGTCCCGAATCCGTAAGGATTTACATTTCTTGACGGATTCGTGCCGGATTTGTCCGTCACGTTTTAGGTGTTTCCTTGTAGTAGTGATATATACAAATGTATTCATCTTTCTTTCTTGATTCTTTTAACATGTCTGATGTTTAAGTAATCTATCTGTTAGGATTTAAGTTTTATATGGAGTTCATATAATATAAGAGTGCAAGTGCACAACAGATTACAATAGCATAATATAAGAATGCACTATGAACAATATAATATATACGAGTGCATCGTAAATATAAATAAATATACATGTGTATTTGTTTTGGACAAGATAAATGTACATGTGTTTTTGTTTTGTTAAATGCAGAGATACAACTGCATGTGCACAGCGCATTGATAGGATCAAATTCATAATATATATATATAGAGACCAAAATTTCATTATAAATCTAAGTTTGGAACGTAGCTAGGGCAAGATAACTTTTTCCTCAAATGGGAAAATAGAACTTTTAGGTTATGTTTTATTTTATTTTCGTTCTTGGAAGTTGTTTCTCTAAGGGAGAAGAATTTCAGACTTTATACTTCCATATAGAAGATTTTTTTAATGTGTTAGATTTTTAATACATCTAAAGAATCTATCTGTTAGGTTTTAGGGTTTATATGGAGTTCATAATTGGATAGTTAGGTTTAAGATAGCTTTTAATGTGTTAGATTTTTTTTTTTTTTTTTTTTTTTTTTTTTTTTTTTTTTTTTTTTTTTTTTTTTTTTNTTTTTTTTTTTTTTAATCTCAGTTTGTATCATTACTTGAGTTAGATTAGCTAACTAATTTATGATCGTAGGTTTCTAGATACAAGAGGATCTGATTTGGTCTAAAAGATTAAAATAGCCTAGATGAGCAAATTTTCCTTTACTTACAGGAGTTGTTATTGCATTATGTGAACTTATCAAAATTAATATGAAATGCATATTTATGATATCTGAATTCAACAAGAGCTAGTCTTTGCTATTAACAAAAGAATTGAATAGTGAGATTGATCTACATTTGTGATTTGAGTTCTCTATATGATAGAATTTTCTTATGCATAGCACTTTTATTTTGTTGCTTATACCATTTATTTTATTTGCACTTTTATTTGACATGGAAGTATTAGTTTATTTGCGCCGCCCAGGCCCCATTCCATGTACTTTTAATTTAGGGGTTCATTTTTATTTATTTTTGAACATTAGATATATATATTTTTTAAAGTAAAATAAAAAGGCTATAAATATATATGTTTTCAAGTTGTATGAATAAAATTTTGCAATTAAAATTTATCAATCCATCTACAGTAGTATTATTTAAAAGGTTTTTAAAAAAATTTAAACAAAAGGCCCAAAAATATGATTTGCCCAGGGGTCCGTAATATTTTTGAGACGGTGCTCATTCCAAACTTAGATTTATAATGCAATCTTCCTCTCCATGGGCGGACCCACCAAGAAAGATGGTGGGTCACATGAACCACCCAAAATATTGATATAAATTTTGGTTAATTTTGTGAGCTGAACTTCTCAAACCAAAGTTCAATTCCCCTAAAGTTTTTTTTTCCATTAAAATTATTTAAAACAAATATTTTGAACCTGGTCAAAATAATTTATGGAACCGCCACTGTTCCTCTCTATGATTTGATCTCATCTATGCTATTGTAATTTTTTGTGCACACACTCTTATATTTGAGTTAAAAAGTGTCTCATTGGGTTTGCTTAGTCTTTTGCGAAATATCTTATTAGCCATATTGTATTCCGATTGAGCTTTTATTGGCCAAAGGTGATTTCTCTTGAGCAACCAGCCTTTTATTTCGGCCAAAGTGTTTTCAACATACAAAGTATTCTCTTTGTTGCCAATGTCAGTTCTTCCTTGGTTTGACATAATTACCATTCGAGTACACTTCCATAGATTTTGGTCTAATCACTTAAGCTTGAAGAAAGCTCAAAGAGAAAAAGGAAATAAGAATTCTAAAAGATTACGTTAGATAATATATTTAGGAGATATCTAAATATTGTAGATTATCTAAAATAATAAGATTATCTTTTCTAAGTGTTTTTTAATTGAGTTAGGAATAGAAAGTGTTTCTTGATTAGAAATAAAAACTTATGAGATTTGAGAAATTTAGGTTTTGAAAGATTTTCTGAAATCTAATAAAGAAAAATTATTTCTTTATCTGAGAGTCTTATATTCCAACATGGTCAACCTCCTCTTGGATTCCTAATGTCTTCTTTATTTATTTATTTATAAGACCTCATCATACAATCTGTCTTGAAGAAGCTTCAACCTCGAAACTGTACAATATGCAGAGGGAGAAAAAAGTTGCTTTCATTTGATTTTGGGAGTCTAGATTCTTTCCTCCATATGGTGCCGGTTTGGTGATGTGTGGTGCATGAGGTGGTTCTCCTTAGAGCAAAAAGGACAATACCACACCTTTGTTTTGGTGTAGTGAAATTGTTTTTGGTGTTGGTTCTCCATGGTTTGGAGTTTGGTCCAAAAATAACTTCTTCTCCGTTGAGACCTCTTTGTTACAAGGACCAAGTGTGTTATGGTAATCATAAAATTCCGTTTATTACATTGACGTGTAACAATGTCAGGTTCCTCTTCTGCTTGTGTTTTAAGACAAGAGTTTTAGTTGTATGTCTCTTCATAGAACTTAACACTTTTTCTCAATTTTTTATGAGTATAAAAAGTTCTTTAACACAATGTGTGAATCATCAAAACCGAATTGAATTAAAAGATGTTTTTTTAATACGGCTTAGACATATATATTTTTGGAGTTAACTCTGGTTAGGTGACTATGGCCAATTGGCCAGGATCGGCCATGAGCATAGTCAAATGAAACATTAGCCTCGAACTTTCATAATTTATAATCTCATCCCCATATTTTATAAACCCCCCCCCAAAAAAATAAAATATATATATATATATATATATATATATATAGGTTTTTTCAAAAAATTATGGTCCAAAATACAAATAAACGAAATATTGACCTCGATTTTTTAATATTGTTTCAAACCCCCAAAATTTCATAATCAACCCTGACTATGGCTGGTGTATCTTCTGGCTTTGCTTACTCCTTTGTTAATCCTTTATATGTTTCTGCATCCTTTGGCAAATAAAAGTGCGTTATACTAACGGTGGAGAATTTAAAATCTCATTGTTGTAGACTATCATGGATGTATATGTTATTATGTCTAGTGATGTGGGTTATTGCCCTCATTTTGGAAAAGCAACCGTGCCTATTGTTGGGTATGGGCTGCGCTCAAATCAGGCCAAAGAGGCTTTGAGCGCATTAAGGAGGTCCATCAACTGAAAGTCAAAGGCCACGATGAGGTCGACGACGACGCCGAAGCAACAGTGAGCCTACCACCTATTGTCAGGTAGAGCAATGACCTATTAACCGAATCGCCTGTCTAATGAGACACTAAGCCAACTGTCCTGCATAGCCAAATGATGACAAAGAATAACACTATAAAAGGAAGATGAGAGCCATCATAGAAAGGGTCATAATATTCTAGAGAGAAGTTAAAGTGAAACTATAAATCTATCTTATCAATAGTGAGCTCATCGGACTTATCGAAGACCTCACCACTACTTTGTAACCGAAGCCTTTCAAATACGAACCCAAATTAAGGGACCTTCATCCTAGATCCAACAATTGAGGACTCTTCTAGGGACCATTTGAAAGGAAGCAAACACATCAAGCCAGAAGACATAGAGCCATATATGGCATATCAAACTCATCATGATGAATTTTTCCTCATCGACGATATCACTCACCTGCCCGAAGGAAGAAACGATCAGATCACCAATAATCAACAAACACCGACAACGCCAAAAAACAGAACTCGAGGAATCATCCAAGAAGAAACCAACCAGACGCTATTACAACGCCTCAACGACCACGATAAAGAATCTCGACAGCTGAAAATAAAATTTGAAGCAGTCATAACAGCAAACCTACGATGGGAAGAGTTATAAGTTTTAATAGGAACCTCTTTTTCTACAGACGTTCAAGCGCTAACCTCGGAAAACCCGTCCTTACTCGAATCAAACCTCTATACCACCCTCCCTAATCAAAAAAATCCCACCAGCCAGAATGACGAGATAAAGATGTTGAAAAGCTTAGAGAAATGAGCTCTCTCGTGCACAGAGCCACGAGCTCGGCTCCGGAAATCGAGCGGGTCAACAAAGAGACCCAGTTAACCCCGTTTACAAGAAGGATAACTAAAACCAGCATCAAACATACAAAAAAAAAGTTTCCCACCTTTGAAGGTAACGTCGACCCCACTCACTATATGACTGCTTTCACAATCGCGATGGGTCATGCCTAGTTCACGGAACAGGAAAGGGATGCTGGCCTCTGCCAGCTCTTCGTCGAAAATCTCGGAGGAGCAGCGCTCTCATGGTTCTCTCACCTTGAATCTAGATCAATAGACAGCTTCCAACAACTATCGACAACATTCTTCAAGCACTACTCTATGTTTATGGAAAAGAAAGCGTCAACCACCAACCTGTGGTCGCTGAGTCAAGGACACCGAGAGCCCCTAATAATTTTCATTAAAAAAATATAAGGAGTTAGTCTCAAAGGTGGCAATCTTCGACAAAGCAGCCGTCACTACACTCAAAAATGCTCTGTGGTACGAATCTAGATTCCGAGAAGAACTACTCTTACATCATCCACAAACCCTCAAAGACACCATCCATCGAGCCAACATGTTAATTAAGATGAAAGAAGAAAAGTTGGCCTTGGCAAGGAAACATACCACAGCAGACAACGTTAAGGACAAGGAAGAGCACTTCAAGCCACACCAATTTTACGAGGGCCAACCCAAACACGAAAAAGGGAAAAGGCATGCGAACTACCTCGTTGACGAACAAAAAGTGCACACAACTCTAAGAAGAGATGAAGATCGTAACGCTTTTGGTGACTTTCATAGCCGTTAGGGCCACAGTACCGCTGATTTTCGTCACCTAAAAGACGTGTTCCTCAAAATTATCAAGAGGGACGAGGAAGAAACGAATGGAGACGAGCTAACCATTATCCACCCAGGAATCAAAGGTAACGATCCCACAATTACGGACCAAACCAAAATCACGAAGAATGAAATACAGGATAAGAAAGACAGGTCATCAAAGCGGACATGACACCCCACAGCGGCAGATAAACAACAGACATGACGGAAACATCCCTAACCTCCACAGGAGGATAAGTGTCATTATGGGAGGAATTCGAAGATATAGAAACTCTATGTGAGCAATAACAAGATATGAACAGCTGATCCTCAACAGGAGAGAAGGATCGACAAACAGACCATTGAGACATTAACCGATCAGATTTACAAGTGACGACGCAATTGGGATCAACGATGCACACAAAGACTTCATAGTTATTGAGCTCGTCCAGAGACTGCAAAGTAACCAAGATCCTCATCGACACAGATAACTCAGTAGCCATAATATTCAAGAGTACTTTACTCAAAATGGAAATCGATAAAGGAGAGATAAAGAGGACCACACAATCGCTGATTGGTTTCGAAGAAGACACGGTTTAAACGATATGAACTATCAAGCTACCAATCAGAATCGACAGTAATATAACAACCACAAAGTTCTAAGTCATCGATGAACATCCAACTTCAACGCCATCATAGGGACGTCGTGGCTGTGCAAGATGAAGGCATCAATATCTATATTTCAACAAGGCGTTAAAATCCCGATGGAAAATGCAACCGTCACCATCAAAAGCAATCAACAAGCTGAAAGAATCTGCTTTATAACATAACATAAGCCGCGAAAGGGCGTGGAATTATAGCAACTACAAAATGGGGTGCTCAAAGCGGCCAGACCTCCCCGAGGAACAAAAAATCTCCATGTGTGAATCCATCGACCAGGTCACCATTGATGACGATAATCTGGATCAATGCGTCGGGATCGACCGTGAGCTCGACGAAGAAATAAGAAAAGAGCTAATTGCCTTTATGAAGGAGAACACATATACCTTTGCGTGGTAAATTAAGTCTATGAAGGGAATCGACTTGAACATCACATTCCATGAACTCAACGTCGACCTGACCTTCAAACCAATCAAACCGGGAGCCGAGAGGGCATAAGCGGTGAAGATGAAGTGGAAAGATTGCTGCAAGCATGGTCGATAGCTGAGGTCAAATATCCTGAGTGGTTGGAAAACCCGGTCGCCATGAAGAAAAAAATGGCAAATGGAGGGTGTGCATCGACTTCACCAATTAGAACAAGGCCTGCCCAAAAGACAGCTATCCTTCCCCCATATAGACAGGCTCATGGAAGCCACTAGGGGAAATGAGTTACTTTCTTTCATGGATGTCGTTTTAGGCTATAAACAGATAATAATGCACCCTAACGACCGGGAAAAGACAGCCTTCATCACAGATAAAAGGACATACTGCTACAAAGTTATGCCCTTCAGGCGCAAGAATGTCGGAGCTACATATCAAAGCTTAGTCAACCGAATGTTTGCTGATCACATCGGCACTACCATGGAAGTCTACATCAAAGACATGCTCGTCCAGTCTTTGTCTAGAGCTGATCACGTCAACCACTTACGTTCATGCTTTGCTATACCGAACCAATATGGAATGAAGCTCAACCCCACCAAATTCACCTTTGGTGTAACATCCCGGGAATTCCTAGGCTATATTGTCACCTAGAGAGGCATTGAAGCAAATCCCAAGAAAATTAGGCAAATCATCAACTTGCCCTCACCAAAGAACACAAGGGAAGTGCAGAGTCTGACTGGACACGTCGCCGCCGTCAATAAATTCATATTAAGGTCGATGGATCGATGCCTACCCTTCTACCATCTTCTAAGAGGAAACAAGAGATTCGAATGGGATGGTAACTGCGAGCGCGCCTTCATAGAGTTAAAGGAATACTTATCTTCTCCGCCGATCCTAGCGAACCCAGAAGATGGGCAAACTATTCTACTCTACAACGCAGTCTCCACCACCACTGTCAGCAGCGTCTTTGTATGAGAAGATCATGGCAAACAACGGCCTATTTTCTATGTCAGCAAAACACTGGACGACGCGGAGATATGATACCCAATGTTAGAGAAGCTGTCATACGTTGCGTCATCTCAACTAAGAAACTGCGATCCTACTTTAAATCATAGTCGATCACCGTCCTCACAGCCCAACCACTCCGAACAATCTTGCACAACCCAAGTTAATAAGGAAGAATGGTCAAGTGGGCTGTCAAACTCAGTGAGTACGACATCGACTTGAAGGGAAGAACAAGCGCTAAATCGTAGGTCCTGGTCGAATTTATCACTGAGCTCCCTCCAGAATTAATAGCAAATGACGAAGCTCCTCAGATTTGGTATCTCCATGTCGGCAGATCTGCCTCCTCTGGAGGATTGGGAATCAGAATCTGATTAGTATCAGTGAAAGGTGACATTTTAGAATAATCCCTTCGCCATGACTTTAATGCATCTAACAATAAGGAAAAGTGCAAAGAAACCATCGCCATACTCAAATTAGCAAAGGGAATCGGCGTGAAACAGATTCGAGCCTTATGCGACTCTCAGCTTGTTGCCAGTTAATTCGTAGGAGATTATGAAGCCATGAGAGAGAGAGAGAGAGAGAGAGAGAGAGAGAGAGAGAGAGAGAGAGAGAGAGAGAGAGAGGATGGATGCTTACTTCAGGCTGGTACTGAACCTGGCACGAGAATTGGACCACATTGAGATCATCAAAATCCCTCGGAGCAAGAACAAAATTGCCGACGCATTAGAAACAATAGCCTCGTCATCCGACTCGAACCTCCACAGGACCATCCCAGTCGAAAAACTCCAAAACCCAACATCTACATGAATTACATACATTACCTCGACGACTAAGAGATTGTAGAAGATGACTTCAAATATGGCGCCATCTACGAGCCACTGACGATTGATTGGAGGGACGAAATCAAGCTTTATATAGCAGACGAAATCATACAAGAAGACAAGTAGGTTGGTCGTTGACTAAAAGAGAAAGTTGTGCACTACATAATGATCAACGAACACCTATGGCGACGCGGCTCTACAGATATACTACTAGCTTGTCTCGGCGTCGAAGAAGCCGAGCGTGTTATTAAAGCCCTACTTTGCATCTAGAACTACCAACATGCATCAACAAGATACTACAATAAGAGCATGAACGTAAGAAGATTCTTCGAAGGAGAGCTAGTACTTCATCATGTATTCGACAACATTAAAGAATATCGCACAGGAAAACTCGACGTCATGAAGGTCATCAAACCAGGCGTCTATCAACTCGCTGACAAGAAGGAACAATGCAACCTCGGTCATCGAATGTAAGGCATCTCAAGATTTTTTACTGTTAAAATAGGTAACGTTGTAACATGAACTACGAATGGCTTAATCCCTCTATAATGGATACGTAGGTAACCCAAATAAGGTGCATATGTAAAAAAAGGTGGGAGTAAATACCCCACTACTTTCGATTACTTTATAAATACTACAAATTCTTTGATACTCTACTCGTAAAACAAACAAGTCGAGTTCGGTCTCGCCAAGCTCAACCTCGTGATAACAAGTATTTTAGGTATCAATCCCCATTATACATGCATGTCATTGTAGTATAGATGGGTTGTTAATTCAGTCAGGTGTGATGCTAACAATCTAAATGCAATGATTCCATTAAGTCTAGCCAAGCAATAAATATGGGGTTTACTAACAAGTCCTAAGCAAACGAAACATGCAAAAAACTAAAACATAAACAAATGTAAGCATGTATAAGTAAAATATAGATAGCAAGTGAAAAAAAAACAGAAGAATTAAAATGGGTAAAAGATGCAATCAAAGAAAGGGTCCCTAAGGATGGGGTAATTGGGTAGTTTTCCTCCTTAAACTCCTTAAGTTTCTAACATACCTCAAACAAAAGCTATCCCTAGACGATAGATTCAAAATCAATCAAATCCAATTCCTTGATAGATGACCTCAAACTAGGTAGTATCCAGACCTAACTTTCGTTAACGAAACTCTACCTAATAGGCACTACGAACCAATCTACCTAAGCCAATAAGCACCCTAAACATCTAATTTCTTAGGCTAGGATGTGAAAATCTCTGAAATCACCTTGATCAGACATATCATTGAACACTTTTCGGGTGCTGAAATGCCTAAGTTCGGATTTCATTGGATCAGAATGAAATGAGCATTAAGCACAATGAAACAGAAGGGATCTATTAAAGGATAAAGCTTAGAAACCTAGGAGGAACAAGGAAACAACACTACCCTATCCCATCCTCAAGGAACCTAAGTCACTACTCACTATGCATGTTGGATGCAAAATCAGAGAAACATGAACAAATAGCTACTAAGTAAGACATTTAGATCTAAGGTCAAACAACAAAGAACATACTATATGAAACCCTAAAACTAGTGCAGAAGACCAAAACGAACAGAGATGCAAAAGATGAAGATCTAAAATGTCAAGAACACCAACCCAGAAACGATGAACATCAATATAACAGTAATGAAAATAAAGGAAATGATCAAACTAAAAACAAGATTAAAAGCTTCAAAACATAAATCAACATGCACCAGATAGTTTAGAGCCCTATTCTATGTAGGAAAATGAAGAAAACAAAAGATTAACATAAACTTAAGCAAAATATGGGTTTAGAACATGAAGAACATCAAGAACAAAAGAGGAAAAAATGAATTCTAAGACAAAACCTAAACATGGCAAAAAGAAAAGACCTTTTTCAAATGGAGGTGTTTATGGCTTCTGATAGTGTGCAAGAAAATCCCTAAAACGCATAAAAGACAAAAACTGATCACTAAGTTGGGTCGTGAGTCAGGTCCATCCTGATTCGAAGTTGGTCGGGTCAGATTGCTTGGGCTCGAGCTGAAGGATGCATGCAATCAAGCCATATAGAAGATGGGATCGAGCCGAAGACTTTGAAGTAGCTCGGGGTGATCGAGCCCGAGTGGTCAAACCGGCCAAGGTATGCACGATCGAGGCGAAACAAGGCGGCTCGATCACTTGGCTCGATGGTGATCGAGTCGTGTGATGATGTGGTCGAGCCAAAGAGAGATGAGACTTGGTCGAGTGGAGAGAGAGACGGAAGGGTGGAGCACGGTTGAGGCGATCGAGCCGAAGACGTTTGGCTTGATCGAGGCAAAGGACGAGAGATCAAGCCGAGACCAAGGTGGAGGACGTCTTGGCTCGATCGCGGGATCGAGCCAGAGGCCGAGATATGATCGAGCCAGCTTTGTCTTGGCTTAATGGTTGGGTCGAATCCTTACTTGAACTACTTTTGATTTGGTTCCATTACACGCATTTTCCTTTCCTTCCTCCAAACTCGCAACGAAGTCCTAAAAGCTCCTGAAAATCCTGAAAAATCTCCAAAATGCATGTATATGCAAGTGCTAATGAAAAAATTCCTAAAAATTGCAAACTTGCTAATAACATCTATAGATGCAACATATGTTCAAGTAAAAGACCCTAAAATGATGATAACTGACTTCTAAAAATCATAAAAATGCAGAGACATCAACTCGAAAAATAAATAAGCCGAGCCTAGTCTCCTAGTGACATCCTGGCCAGATGATCGCGTTGAGAATAAGGAAAAACTAGGCAATGATACTTGCCCATGAAAAGCCAAGTACCCCACTTTCACATTCTAAAACATGCACGACCATAACATAAGCCGAGCTTAGACTCGCAAGCTCGTCGCATGTTAGAATAATAAATGAAAAGTCAAGGTTACCACAACTTTGCAACTTCAAGTCTAACCTCGCAAATCGCTAAACAAAACACGGCGTAATAAAAACAACTACAAAATACGAGAAAAAAGACAAAAATCACAAATCCAAAGAAAAATTGTATTGAAACAACCCACGTTTTACATTGTCATGAAAAAGGAAAAAAGGGAGACATACAAAAATTAATTGAAGAAAACAAGTTCAAGAGACAAGATTGGAGGAGCATCGACTACACCAGAACGTAGGATCGACGAGTCCTGTCATTAGCTGGCTGGGGAAGCTCATAGGGAGGAGCCAATGAGCCACCTAGATCATCATTGGTTAACTTGATGAAGACCATCCCATTACGAATAAACTTCTTCTTAGCCAACTCCTCTTCTAACGTGTCGACCAAAACGGAAGGCACCGACTCGCAAAAATCCCTCACCATGCCAAAGATCTCCTTCGACTTCTTGAAACATGCAATCAATTCATCGATGCCTTGGAAATTCCGCCTATCCTTCAAGTTACGATGAACTTTCACAAAACATTCATCATCGCTAGATCTCCATGCCCTCTCAGCTTCTTCGACCTTCTCCTTTACCACCTGGTCATACTTCCTTAGAAGGTGAGTTCTCTCCTTCTTATCTTTGTCTAAATGTTCCTTCAGTAAGGTGGTTTCCTCGTACAACCTTTTAACTTCTGCTTCAAGTTCGGCATTGTTCTTGGAAATACTATCAAAGCAAACCTTGAGAGCTTCATACTCGCAGACAGTGAGATTCGCCTGCTTGTTGGCCCTCTCGGCGAGCTCAACCGACTTTATCTCACATGCTCGATTAGGAGATCACAAAACTTGTTTCTATATGCCTGCACCTCCATCAGGGTGTCATCGGCCTTGTGCAGCTTCAACTTAAACCACCTGAACATGTGGTTCACCAACGCCCCCGTCTGCAAAGAAAAATAAGTTAGCATGACACAAAAGCACCCATAATGAAAGGGGGAATATATCGTACCCTGACATAGGAACTGGCTAACTCGTCAAAAATTTCAGGAGTCCCTCCGTCATCTTCGTCTTCAATGAATGATCCCAAAGGAATCAAATGATGCACTAGATCACCACACGCAGAAAAGTCATTGATCAGGCTGAGGACGTCATCATAGTGAAAATTAAAGGGAATCTTGGAGGCATCATCCGGATAACACTTCGATGCACTGTCGACCATTCCATCCAGAGCAACATAGTCCTCTACAGATGGAACCTCTTCGTCACACCTAGTCACCTCAACATTGCGATTGACAAGCGCAGAAACCCCCGTACTTGCAACCTTCTTGATAGACTCAGGTTTTAGATCCTAAATCTATACTGCAGAGAATATATCTTTGTAGTACAATACAAGGTCGATCCCACGAAGACCAGACAACACGACTCTTAGTTTAAAATTTGATTCTAGCTAAGACAAGATAAAATTCTGATAGTTTTTAAACGATTAAAAGTAAAGTGAATGATTAAAAAGCGAGTGTAAACCAATAGAAATAAACGCTAGGCAATAGGGAAGTTCCACAGGTATTCAGGTTTGAGGTTCAGGTTGAAAAGTAGGATTAACAACAAAAATAGTTCTCAACTCAAAAGACAGCAATAGACAAATCTCCTCCCGAAGCAGTATACATGATAGAATTTCTAGAAATAAAGACTAACCTTCTCCCGAAATCTTAGATCTCTAAAACAGATAATTAGATCATGCAATGGCTACATATTCGATATGTTCATAAGTATTATAAGAAAATACTCCTGCAAGAAAAGATACTTATTCATCTAAACTAGATCAGATTAGATAAACCAAATCCCTTTTGTATTTACTAACCTAAAGTTGTGAACTAGGTGATCAGGCTAATTCAAGCAATAAATATCAATCTAGACTAAGAATCTAACGATTTAAATCCATAAAAATGAAACCTTAACCATCAAAACCTATTTTCTCTGGGAAAACCCTAAAACCTAACAAAGAGACTACTCAGACATATTCAAGAGATCAACAATCATTGAAAAAGAAAACATATTAAAAACCATAATTGAATTAAAATAAAAAGAAAGAGTTTAGAATTCTTATCCAAAATACAGGAATCAGATTCGTCTCTCTTAGAAAATAAAATTGTGTTCTAGTGTTTTTTTTATTTTCCTTAATTGCTTGTTCTGTGTTATCAAAATAAACATAAGCTTCTGACTTATATAGAAGTCAAAAAAGAATAAAACATAAACCTAAAAACCTATAATAAGAGTTGAGGACAAAAACGTCTTTTTGGCAAACTTCATTAATCCTCGAGCATTCGGATCGATCGATCCAAACTTACGGATATCCGACAGTCTACAGGATCGATCGATCCATGTGTGGATTGACAGATCTCTTCAATCACGAGCTGCACATGCTTCTTCTGCGAGACAACTTGACCAGTCTTCAATAAAATCGTCATAACTTTTTATTGCCTCAATGGATTGACCTCAAATCACTTATATAGGAAAGCTAACTCACATGGCCAGTTTGAGTTAAAATCTCAGTCCATTCCATTTATAGAAACATATCTAAATGTCGATCAACTTCCGGCTCTTCTACTGAACTTTGCTTCTGCATTCATCAAATTGTATCTACTTTGTACATAAAACCACATTTTTCTCAAGAACGTCTAAAATACCTGGAATCGTGAAAATATACCAAAACACATCAAAAACACTCGAATGATGACAAATAGAAAGTGTAAATACTCACTAAAAGTCATCAAAACCGAGTGATATCACTTCTCCATCAAGGCTAACTGATTTCTTCTCCCCCATTCGCGATAGTTAGCGCCCTATGGGCCCTTTTCTGTGATTGAAGTTCGTCGGACGACTTCATATTTCTTTTGTTAACTCACTACAAGAAAAAGTAGTATTGATAGCACTCCACGATAGCACGAATTACTAGAGTG